>APFE030222410.1:244711-303286 GCA_000404065.3 Pinus taeda
GTGTAACCCCTTATTATTATTAGTACAACCCCCTTATTATATTGATGTACCCATGTAGTGCCCATATTGTTACTATTGTGCCCCATAGAAGCCCACTATTGTTATTATTGTGCCCTTACATTATTATTGTTATATAGGCTCTGATTATGTTATGAACCCTTAGACTCCTATATATAGAGAGGAGGTCTTTTCATTTGTATCATCCAAGGATTGTTCATTTATGTAACGTAAAGGAGGTTGCCCCCTCGAAGAGGCTGAATTCTAAGGTGTTGATCTATCTTTTCTATATTTTCTTGAGTTGGTTTCATAACAATATGGCATGTTGTTTACCATATCCCGTTGCATGGTGGATAATTCTAAAACTTAATTAAGGGGTCCAGCGGCCGTGGGGTTGACCTTGGCTATCGACCCTTTTTTCTGGCGCCTCAATACACACCACCATTAATACAAATTCATCCATAATCCTCACAAGATCCACCATAGCCTGTCTGATGTGGCCCTTCCAACGAAAACTTAGCCATTCTAGGAGGTCAAGGGTTCGATCCTCCCTGATCCCCAAAATTTTGGAAATAAGGCCACATTGGGAAAAATCTGGGTTGCTACGTGTCAGCCCCAGATTGGCCCATATTAACCAATCATACTGTTGAGTCTTGAAAATGTCATTCATTTCCATTACACTTTCACTATTATGTCCATTATATCACCTTCATTTCACCTCCATTTCACTACTATGTCACCACATTCATCCCACTTTCATTATCATTGGGCCACATTTATGTTTTCCCAAACTTTATTAATTCTAAGCCTTTTAAGTAAATTTGTGGTTAAAAATTAGAAAATAATGTGAATATGCTTATACCTAACAAATGGGTTAAGATTGTTGACATGTGTAGGTTGAAAGGAGGCTTCTAGAAGACTCTTATGTGGCACTCTAAGGCCAAATTCGAATTTGAGTGGAAAGAATCATGGGATCATGAGGATATGTGTCACATCTCATAATTATATTGTAACTATAAGAAGACATGTGTCTTATCAGTTCCTATTTGATTAGGACTCTAGAGGTAGAGGGAGAGATTCATGAACTCTCATTAATGAGATGGCTTCTCATCTTTTTGTATAAATAGGAGATCGCTCTCCTTCATTTGTTACTTCTTAAGTCTTAGCTTGTTAGTTCTTAAGCTTGTTAGCTTGTGAGATGGCTTTGGAAAGCTTTGGAGAGCTTTGTTATACTTTTTGATTTTGAAGAATTTGAATAAAGCTTTAATGTTCTCAACATGGAAGGAGATGTGAAGTAGATGTCATGGAGCACATTAGAATGTAAGGTAGAGTAGATTTTATTTTGTAATTTTGCTTTGATTTCATTATGTCATTTGATTGCTTTCAAGTTTGATAGATTAGATTTTGCATTCATGCAATTTTAATTCATGAAAGTATGTTCAACCAGTTGATTGTAGATTAGTTTTTCTTTACATGTTTTTGCATCAAATAGTGACATGAGATTTGCCTCTCTGTTGAATTTGTTTTTTTTAGCTTTTCAATTTCAGTTATGTTTTGATTTCAGTCTTATTCATTTGCTTTGTTAGTTAGTATAGATATCAACTCATTCATGTCATTAACGGTTACCTCCAAAATCCATAGCTAGACTAACTGGTGAGGGATCGAATTATGAATGTTGTGATTTGATTTTAGTTTACTTTTCTGCAATTAGATATTGGATTGCTCATTTCATTTACGGTTACCTCCGAAAGCCATAGCTAGACTAACTGGCGAGGGATCGAAATATGAATGTTGTGATTTGATTTTAGTTTACTTTTCTGCAATTAGATATTGGATTGCTCATTTCATTGACAGTTACCTCCGAAAGCCATAGCTAGAATAACTGGCGAGGGATCGAAATATGAATGTTGTGATTTGATTTTAGTTTACTTTTCTGCAATTAGATATTGGATTGCTCATTTCATTGACGGTTACCTCCAAAAGCCATAGCAAGACTAGTTGGCGAGGAATCAGATCATGAATGTTGTGATTTGATTTTAGTTTTACTTTTTAGCAGTTAGATATCAGATTGCTCATGTCATTGACGATTATTTCCGAAAGCCATAGCGAGACTAACTGGCGAGGAATCGAAATATGAATGATGTGATTTGATTTTACTTTTATTAGTTTGTAGTTTTTGATTTGTTTGAGTGCAATAACTTAACTTTTATTTCCGTATTTAGACAAGCAACAGAGACAGTGATTTCATGATCAGTATTTCATCTTTTGTTTGATTTAAGTAGCTACATATTTACACTTTTTTTCAAGTACTTATTTGATCAATAGCATGTTTTGAGATCTTTTGAAGTGCTAAGTTTTGGAAGTTACCATCAGGGACACAAACCTTGTCTTGAAATCTCTACCCATACTTGACCTTTAAAAGTATTCTTAAGACCTTAGAATAGGATTTCCATTTGCATTAGACACTTTAGGAAACCAACAAAACAAAACCCCAAAACAAAATAAAATCTATAAAACAACGAAGTAAGGAAAAGGTTAACTAAGCACATATGGTGCACCACACTTCATCAGTTTACGATACCCGGATTGATAATTTATGTAGAGAAATTTAAGACGTTAAATTAACTAAACACACACTACGACATGTCATCAACCTATTGACATCATCTTGGACAAGTGGTGTATTCCCGAAATGACACATGTCCTGCTGACATCATCCTATTGACCTGGTTGACCGTTGACTGTTGACCTCTGAATTTTTGACTTTTACCCTAATTTTCCCAAAAACTTTGACTGGCTCTAACTTTTTCATCTAGACTCAGATTTATGCATTGTTCACACCATTGGAATCGTATCAATGAGCACTTTGACTTGATCCTACTTTCATCTGCATTTGAAGATTTTTATATGGAGGCAAATCTAGATCCATTTTGGATCACTCCTTCCCACTAGAAGCTTTTGGACCACCAAAAGTTGGTTTTAGTTGTCGAGTAAGTGAGTATAAATTTCCTTCACTTTTCCAATCTCTATCCATCGTTCTTTACTTGGATTTGTACCTTTGAGTCCAACTTGAAGATACTCAACATTTCCTCATCAGGAAGTCCTTATCCTCCTATCAAGAACTATATCCTCATGTAGCTCATTGAGATACTCAGGAAAAAGATATTCAATGGAAGGTAACTAACCTTGCTCTTAGGGATCTTCAATCAATGAAGGCTCATACAATTGCAAGTTTTCAACATTTACGATAGAATAGATCTACATATAAGCTGGTAGATCTAGGTGGAAAGCATTTTCACCAATTTTGTCAAGTATTTGGAAGGAGCATCTCTAATTGGTTTCAACTTATTACCTTCCCCTTGTAGTCTTTCTTTGCTGATTTACAACCAGACTTGATCACCAACTTGAGAACTATGCTCAACTCGATGCTTGTCATGTCGTGCCTTATACTTTTCTTAGCTTCTTTCTAGTTGTTCCCATATTGCCTAGTGAATTTCCTAGATTTTTTCAATAAACTTGGTTCCTTTGTCCACATCACTGTGTCCATCAATTGCTATGTCTTTACCAAATACAAAATCCAAGGGAGACTTTGGTATAAAACCAAAACAAGTCTCAAAAGAATATCTTTGAGTAGAAGAATTTTTTGCATGGTTGTAAGCATGTTGCACATAATGCAAATGCTCATCCCAAAGTTTGGGATGCTTGTTGCAATATCCTCGAAGCAACTGTATCACTGTCATGTTGACCACTTCTGTCTGACCATCTATTTGTGGATGAAATGTTGTGCTCTTCTTTAAATTTGTGTCCATTAACTCCCATAGACTTGAAAAAAAATTCACGACAAATCGAGAATCTCAATCAGATACAGTAGAAGTGGATAACCCAAAATGAACCCATACATTTTGAAAGAAAAACTTTGCAGTTTGTTCGGTTGTGACCTATTTATTACATGGTGTCAAAATACACATCTTGTTGAGTATCCACAACTACATACAAATAATCATGACCCTTTCTAGACTTTGGCAATCCCCCAAAAAAATCCATGGAAACACTTTCCCAAGGACGAGAAGTAATTGGAATTGGAGTATACAAGCCTAATTTTCTATTAATTGGCTTGCTTGTAGCACACATAGTACATCCTTTAATATATCTAGAAATTATCTCATTCATTCGTGGCCAATAACAGAATCTTTGTAATTGTGCAACTGTTTTACTTAGACCAAAATGACCTGATATGAGAGAAGTATGTGCTTCTCGAATTATATTAACTCTTTCAGTTTGTGGAATGTATAAATTTCCCAAATGATATAAAAGTGTGTCCTTTATGAAATAATCCAATTCTTCTACTTGCTTGCCATGACTTAAAGTTGCATATACATTCTTAAAGTCTGTGTCTTGAGCATATTGTTCAATGTAACTTCCTTGAATTACTGAATTATGCATAAGTATTGTGGATGCATTTATAATTGATCTTGATAACATGTCTACAACCTTATTATGTATGCCATTCTTATATCTGATAACAAGATGAAATTGTTGTAGAAAACCAATCCACTGATAGTGTCTTGGTTGTTGCAATTTAGTTTGTGAGTGTAAATTGTAGTGGTTGATGATCTATGTGTATGATTGTTTCTTTACCCATTATGTAATGTTTCCACTTTTTAACACTCTGAACCAATGCATATAATTCCTTATCATATGTGGGATAGTTAACTACTATTGATGTGAATGTCTCATAATGAAAGCATATAGGCTTTGTGTGCTGCATCAACACTCACCCCGTGGCATATTCATTTGCATTTGTCTTGATCTCAAATGGATGTTGAAGATCTAGTAGTGCTAGTACTGACGTTGTACTAATCCTTTCTTTCAATATGTCAAAGACTCTTTGTTGTTTTCCTCCCCACCGAAACACTTGTTTCACACTTGTCAAAGCATGTAAAGGAGTTGCAATCAAAGAAAAGTTAGCAATAAACTTTCTCTAATATTATGCTGCCCCTAAGAAACTTATAACTTATGTAGCAGTATTGGGCTTAGGCCAATTTACAATGACTTCGACCTTAGAGGGACCTATCTTCAATTCACTACCCCCTACAATATAACCCAAATAATTTAAAGATGTTCTGCCAAATTCACATTTTTACAATTTTACATAGAGATTTTCTCTTTTCAAAACATCTAAAACCTGCTTTAGATGCTTTACATGTTCATCCCATGTTCTACTGAAAACAAGAATATCATCTAAATAGACTATTACAAAATTATTAATGGATGGTTTGAATACATCATTCATGACTCACATGAATGTAGCTGGAGCGTTAGTTAAACCAAAAGGCATAACCATCCATTCATAGAGCCCTTTCTTTGTTTTGAAAGTAGTCTTCCATACATCCTGTTTTGCAACTCTGATCTGATGGTAGCTGCTTCGCAAGTCCAATTTAGAGAAGTAAACTGCATCTTTTAACTGATCTAACAAATCATCAATACGAGGAAGAGGATAACTATTCTTTATTGTGATTTGATTTAATGCTCTAAAATCAATGCACATTCTCCACGAATTGTATTTCTTTCACACTAACACAATAGGTGATCCACATAGTGATGTGTTTGGTCAAACAAACCCTTGATCGAGCAAATCCTATACCTTCTTCTTTATCTCTGCGTTCTCTAGAGCTAATAACCTATACATTCCAATGTTAGGTAGTGAAGCATCTTGCTGCAAATAATTCTCATGTTCTATCTTTCACTTGGGTGGAAGCCCTTTAGGCTCTTGAAATAGAATATCATAATCGAAAACAACTTTAACTAGATCTGCTTTCCATTTAGGATTACAGCCTTCGAAAGCATCAGATTTATCAATATCCTTTTCTTTTACAATCATAAGTAAAATTGTTTACTTGAATTTACAATTCTTTTCCTTTGTCCTGAATTTATGAGAGAGAAGTTATCTTTGAGTTTATGAGCTCTTACAATATATTCAATTCCATCCTTAGTGAGTTGATACTTATTTTCAGTTTGATAGAAGATAACATTTCTATCGTACAAGTATGGACTTCTTAATAAAATTCTACATATGTCCAATGGGACTATGTCTAACTCAACCTCATCTACAAACTTTACCCAATAGCAAAATGAAATTTACATTGTTTCGTAACTTTTAGCTTAGTTTTATCACACACCCAACCTAATGGATATGGATTTTTATGAGGTTTTCTTTCTAGACCCAACTTCTTTACAATTGCTTCAGAAATCAAATTAACTTGTGAACCACTATCAAATAAAGTATGAATTTTAGTATGCTTGGAAATGACTCTAATGTGAAATCACTCATTTATTTTCCTCTCATCATTATCATTATCAACAAAATGCAAAGAAGTACTTGTAGATGCTTTAGAATCTTTACCTTTTATACCTGTAGCTATAATTGTTGTCTCGTCACCTGAATCTGATCCCAAGTCCTTTTGAATAGTAGCAACATTCTTCCGCTCCTTACTCCCAAACTTCTTAGGCTTCAATTCCGGATGCAATGACCAATAGTATGCCTCATTGTGGCCTTCATTCTTACAATGAGTGCATGAAGGTTTATCTTTCTTCACAGTGTTTTTTCTTCTTCTCCTTCCATTTAAGTTTCTTCTTGTCTTTATTCTTGCTTTCAAAAGGTTTGGATGATTTTCCAACATCTTGGGTTACATTTTGCCTCTAGCTTCTAGATGAGTTGCTTGGACTGATACATCATCTAAGCTAGTTGGATTAAACATAAGTATATTATGCCTCAAATAACTATGAAGACCACCTATGTATTTCAACAATGTCTCTGGTGAGTCCAATGATATGCCTAATGTTAAATCTCTCTTACGGAATTCCTGAGTATAACTTTGAACACTTTGACCTTTTAATTGACGTAGTGTTTGCCAACTCATCATTGCTTGTTGCATATAAGCCAAAGGGAAAAATTGCTTTTTAATAGCATAAACAAATGCATTCCAAATTGAAATGATTTTACCATGATTTTTGAGATTTGCTTGTGTCCTGCCTTCCCACCATACAAGTGCGGTTCCTCCAAGCCGAAGGCTAGCAAGCTAGATCTTCATCCTTTCTGAAACAACTTTCTACACCCTGCAATACACTTCAATTTGTCTTATCCAATTATCAAGCTTTTCAGCGTTAAGTTCTCCATCATAAATCAACAAATCAAATTTTACATCTAATTTGATCAAAGAGGATTTCTTCTTTTTATTCTTAGAAGGACTAGATTTATGAGAAAAAGAGGATGATGATGATGATGATGGTGATGATGGAGGAGATGGTGGAGGAAGCATTTCTCCCTTTCCCTTATCTTATTGGTTTTTAGGTGATGAAGTGCCTTCATCATTGTTCTTCTTAAACTCGCGATACATCTCTTCCATCATTGCACGTATCATCATGAAACTATCCAGGAATTGAGATTTTGACCCAAGTGGGGTTTCATTCGTCATCCTTCTTTGTGAAAAGACCCTTCCAATATCTAGATTCACCTCAACGAGTTCACCTTCACCTCGTTTGAGCCTTAACCTAGTAAGCATTCAAATATTCACACAATCTTGTCAGACCTTAAAAACCTTGTTGCTCTAATACCACTTGATCCGTTAATGAAAAAGGTATTATAGACTTTATGTGAAGTTTTCTTATGTTACTTAGTGCAACGGATCAAAAAGATTGCAAATAACATAAACACATAAGAAAATTGAAATATAAACATACGCATCAACACAATGACAATTTGATAACGGAGTTCACTAGAGCTCCAGGCTACCTCTCCAAGTCCTTAGCTTCCAGTGTGACCGCTTTATTAGTCTTCAAAATTCTTTTACAGAAATGAGCTCAAAAACAGAGACTCAAATGAGAAAAATGATCTCACCATTGCGTTCAGCTTGAAATTTCGAGTCAAACGAGTATAAACTTCCCATATTTGGCCACTGTGACCTCCAGGTCCCTTGGAATGTGCAAAACCACCTCTGCCTTCTGCAAAACCACCTTTCGCTGACAGAAACCACCCTCTATGTTGTGGAAACCACCTTGGTCCACGTGCCCTGGTTTTGGTAGGTTTGGCTCTCCAATAGGTTAATATAAAATTGGTTTGGCTCTGTTTCAAGCCCGAACATGTGATATGTTGGTTAGCTCAAAGGTGTGAAGGTGTTGGTATATAATGTTGGAGGTCGGCGGGTCGAAACCCCCGCCCGACACTCCGGCATTTTCGTATGGATTAACATTCATATATAGCAACATATATTCACATGAACCTTTGGTGGCATATCTATGTGCTCTGTTGTTGATATATATGTGGTTTTGTTTGATATATATGGCATGTTGTTTACCATATCCCGTTGCATGTGGGATAAGTCCAAAACTTAATTAAGGGGTCTGGCGGTCGTGGGGTTGACCCCGGCTATCAGCCCTTTTTTCTAATACCTCAATACCCACCACCATTAATACAAATTCATCCATAATCCTCACAAGATCCACTGTAGCCTGTCTAGTGTGGCCCTTCCAGTGAAAACTTAGCCATTCCGAGAGGTAGGGGTTCAATCCTCCCCGATGCCAAAAATTTTGGAAATAAGGCCACATTGGGCAAAATCTGGGCTGCCACATGTCAGCACCGGATTGGCCCATATTAACCAATCACACTATGACACGTCATCAACCTGCTCACATCATCTTGGACAAGTAGTGTATTCTTGGGATGACACATGTCCTGCCGACATCATCCTATTGACCTGGTTGACTGTTGGCCATTGACCGTTGACTGTTGAACTTTGACTTTTTTAATTTTACCCTAATTTTCCCAAAAACTTTGACTGGCTCTAACTTTTTCATCCGGACTTGGATTTATGCGCCGTTTGCACCGTTGGAATCTTATCGATGAGAACTTTAACTTGATCCTAATTTCATATGAATTTGAAGAATTTTATATGGAGGCAAACTTGGATCCATTTTGAATCAAGAAGGATGTCATGTTCTACTGGAACGATGACTATAAGAAAAGCCTGGATATATTGAAAGAAAATATGGTTACTGTGTCGATTCTAGTCTTCCCGAACTGGAAGAAAGAGTTGCATGTACATGTCGACATATCGTGTATAGCGTTGGGGGCAGTACTGATGCAAGATGGTGGAGAAAGCTTGGATCACCCTATCACGTTCGCAAGTCATAGATTATCCAAAGCAGAGAAGAACTATTCCACCACTAAGCGCAAGGGACTAGTTGTGGTATATGCGCTCCAAAAGTATCGACACTACTTGCTAGGAGGCCACTTTAAGATGTATATAGATCACTTCGCGCTAAAGTACCTAGTCAATAAGCCTATGTTGGGGGCGCACATTTGTAGATGGCTTTTATTGTTCCAAGAATATGATTTTGAATTTGTTGTGAAACCTAGACCACTGAACGTGGGACCATATCAATTGTCACGCATCGAGACAGGGGAGGAACCTACTAGTTTGGAGGAAGGATTACCTGACATGTAGCTCTTTACTATGCTCATAGCAGATGGACATTTTGAAGATATAATACATTTTCTAACAATTGGAATTGCGCCGAAAGGATACTTTGTCCAGCAGAAGAAGGAATTAGTGGTATGCATGGTAGATTTATCTATCATTGTTGGGAATCTATACAAGATGGGGAATGATGAAATACTACGAAGGTATGTACCTGAATTTGAATGAAGAAGCATCCTCACAGATGCTCATGGGGGTGCTACGGGAGGAAATTATGTGGGAAGAGAAACTGCACAGAATATTCTACGCATCGAGTTGTGGTGGCCAACCCTTCATCAGGATTCAAAATCATATTGCAAGGTGTGTGACGTATGTCAGAGAACAAGTAGGCCATCGTGGAGGGACAAGATTCCTTTGAATCCACAAATTATGTTGCAACCTTACAAAAAATGGGCAATATATTTTTTAGGACCCATCAAACCTCAAGGAAAGAAAAGCGTGAGGCACATTATCACTACGACTGAGTATTTCACTCGTTGGGTAGAAGCACAGTCGATGAAGGATTGCATGGGCATGACTGTCATGAAGTTTCTATTTGAACATGTACTGACGCAATTTGGGTGTCCAAAGATCTTGATGAGTGATCCCGGTACACACTTCCTAAATGAAACGATCAACGCGCTAACCGAAGAGTTTCGTGTATCACCAAAAGAGCACACTGTATCACCCACAGGATAACGGTACAAAAGAAGCATTCAACAAAGTAGTGGAAACCATGCTGACCAAGATATGCAATGCGAAGTGAAGTGATTGGGACCTACGCATACCTGCAGTGTTATGGGCTTATCGGACGACATGCAAGAAACTAACGGGACAGACACCTTTTAGGCTTGTCTATGGAGTGGAAGTCGTAATGCCTATGGAATACATCGTGCCTAGTCTATGCATAGTAGTGCTCATAGGTATGACAGATCGCGGAGCCCTGGAGAACAGGCTCTCATAGCTGGATGAGCTCGAAGAAGAGATATTTTTGGCTAGATTTCACTAGTAGGTACATAAATAGTGCGAAAAGGCATGGCACAATCGATACATCAAGTTGCACACATTCAAGGTAAATGATCTGGTGTTGTTGTATGATAGTAAGTTTGATAAATTCCCAGGGAAATTCAGAATGTATTGGTTAGGGCCATATATTATTAAGGAGATTACAGATGGTGGCGTGGTATAGTTGGTAAAATTGAATGATGATCCCTTCCCAGGAAAAGTGAATGACAATCGTTTGAAGCCATACATAGGTGGCCCAGCCACCTAACCAGCCAACTGAAGCACAGTCTTAGCGCTCCAGGCAGCTAAAAGGAGGCGCAAGACTATAAACTACTCTACCTGGGAACTGTGCAATGTTAGCATTGCGCGCAGTAGCGAAGTGTCACGGGGTCCACGACAGCATGAAGACAGTTGCGTTGGCGCGCAAGTCTACTAGAAAGTGACTGTTATAGTCACTATTCATGATGTGATGCTTGGTTTGAGGCCAAATGGAGTGGGCAGCAGGCATTTAAGGCGAACTTTATGGGCTAGATTCTTGAAAATCTGCCGCAAATATAGCATTAATGGACCGAATATGGGGGGAACATTCAAATTCAAATTCAAAAGGCACTATAAATTACAAATGGATGTCCAACAAACAACACTTGGAAATTTGAGAACTGAGTTATTACACGCTCAAGTATTCATGAACCGAGACTTATTCGATATTCTGAAAGCGAATTCGTTGTTTGAGCAATTACCATAGACACTAAGAGAACTGTGGAATAGCACTATGTCTGCACCCAAAGAAGCCATGGACAGAGGAGTAGTGACAGTCGAGGAATCCACGTAGGAAATTTGCTAAGTAGAAGCCCCAGAGAGCACCGGAATCATCACTGAGGTCCCTAAATCACCATGCACGCTGAGACCCAAGAAGGATAAACAGGCCATGGTACCAGTGTGAATCTCACCCATAAATTCACTAAGGACAAATCTCACATTGGAGGAAAAAGGGAAGGCCATTAATCTAGAGGCCGATGAGGAAGAAGAGTTTGAAGGAATCTTGGTGGAGGAGGAGGATGTAGAGATGGAAGTCGAAACCCAGGGCACAGACCCTATCACCAGGCCACTCCTACATGATATTATTTTTGAGGGCGCACACTTGGGATGGGTTCCCGTATTGAAATTTGAAGATTGGGACCTCACAGACCACGAGAAGTTCCCGCATTTAGAGACTGTGAATCTAATGCGCTAGAAGATAGACGAGCCAGCTGGAATGATAGAGTTGGAGTCATGTAAATGGCTCAAAGGTGTTGAGAAAGCAGGGTTGCTAAACCTGCTTTGGGTGCCACATTACCACCGTGCCCCAGTGACCATTTTTGTCATCAAGCAACTGCTTTGCTTGGTGCATGATGGGTGCTTGTGGCTAGAGGAGCCCATCCCCATCATAGACCATCTGGTTCACCGGATTACATGGCTACCTTGTGCAGGGGAGGACCCAACAAATATTTCAGATGGAAAAGGTAGCGATTTGGCCCTCGCGGAGGCAATGAAAAAGAAGCTTAATTTGGAGAAGAAGAAGTGAAGGTATGCCATCTCCAGCATCAACAACCTTGCAATCAAGGTTACGACACAGATATTGGTAGGAAAGGTGATGCGAAAGTGCCACATGGATGAGGTTCCTACACCAGTGGTTGCACTAGCAGAGAAATGCATAGAAGGGGTCCAGTTCAATTAGGCAAACTATTTATGCAGTGAGTTCCTTGTGAACTTCCACGAGGCACGGGAGTAGGGAAAAACATTTCATTATGCATGGCTCTTGTTGTTGATATTACTGGTGGCATGGGAGTTGCCCGAAGATAGCCAGTTCCCGTCAATCGTGCGAGACCTTCGAAAGGCAACAAAGTACGCTTTGTTGTGGGCAGCCAGGGACGCGCAGAGGATAAGGGAGAGCAAGATATTTTGGGTGCTTATGGAGATGAACATCCAGATGGGGATCAATCACAAGCCGTAGTTATCACCCACAGTCTACAATAGTTTGCAGAGCCTTGCGGAGTTCAAAGCCGACTTCCACCATGTCTTCATCAGGGTGTGAAAGGACCCTATGAAGATGTAGCATGAGCTACCATACTTGGCGATCAATGATGTAAGTTTTGCAGTCCTTAAGTCTTGGCCACTGAAGTGGCACACTCTAGCTAACTCCGTGGTGGAACAGAGAAGTCTATCACATAGCAGAAGAAGGAAGCAGCTAACGCCCAAGCGGCACGTGACGCTGAAAATCTAGCAGAACAATAGTATAAAACAGCAGAAGAAGAGTGTGAAGGACAGAAGTCACCTTCACCAAAACTGGAGACAGAGACAAAACAAGGTGGTGCAGACCCACAAACAACGTCCACCCAGCTCAAGCATCCGTGACCACAAGAGCAGGTAGGGCTGCGAAAGAAAACAAAGGCCTCAAAGACATCTTTCGACCCTATCACCCTTACTGAAGGGGACTTGCATGATATCGGTGAAATAGTGAGGGATGTCATCATGGAGGCCCTGTAGCAGTTTGAGGAACAACACCAGTTGGTATTGGGGGCTCTCCAAACAAAAATACAAGATTTGCAAGTGTGCACTCCATAGGCTGACACAGTGTCCACCAGCCTTGGAGTCAGAACTTCAGCTGCCAAGGAAATGTTTCGCGCCAAGATGACCAACAAAATAGTGCTACCAGATTGTGCACTCATCGCAAAGAACGAGGCTGATAGGCTTATGGTCAACAGTTTGAAAGGGGTCAGGTTAAACATGGCTGCGCTCCCTCGAGAGACGCTCTATCTTTTGCAGGATGGAGTCATCGAAGAACTTCAGGCCAAGGAGATTTTCGCTCTACAGGTAATGAGCGAGCAGTGCATCAACATTGAGCAGTTGAGCCTGCAGCGTAATGAGGTAGTGGAGTAGAATAGGCAGATAATGTAGGTTGTGGAGGAAGCTTGCCAAATGGTCCTGGAGTTGGCCATTCAAGCAGAGGAACCGGTGAAGGCACATGTCCGTAAGTTAACCTCAGGGGTACATAAGCAAGAGAAGAGATGGCCAGGCTTCAGCTGGAGCTGAACCTGTAGATCGCATAACTGTAGTTGAAGGCTCAGCCTTCAACTCTGTTGGAGGTTAGATAACAGCGTACCACCGCAGTCATAACAGCAATCGCAGTGGTTGATAGTGTAGTGACAAACTACATGAAGTTGTTCGAACAATTGTTCGGGGTCCTAACCACCTTGTAGGAGGACTTGAACATAGATCACCTAGAGACAGAGGCGCACAAGCTGCAACAGAGATACAATGAGGTAAAATGGACCATGCAGATGGTTGCCCTTACACAAAGGCTTACAAGGATGCAACAAGCAAAGGCACTCAAGGAACAGGTGGATGTCGCTCGGCACAAAGAAGCAGTCTTGAAAGTGCGCCTACAACCATGGATCGATGAGGCATATACAATTACAGCATCCATTGAAGCAAAGCTCAGGTAACTGCAAGCAACTCAAGAGAGGATTTAGGGTAGTAGTTCAATAGCAACAGCCACCGAATAGCGCATGGAGCAAGTTCAGCAGGCATCCTCTCAGTGCGCTTCCGAACTTGCAGTGATCCAATCAGAATTGGGAGGTCTTTGTGCTAAGATCTCCGCACCTATAGAGTGACTCAAGGGCAAGTCACAATGTTTGTGGTGGGGGCCTGTTGGGCACTGGATCCCCAAAGGGAAGTTTTTGGTCTAAGAGCCCAGATTTTGGGCCAACTTTGTAATTACAATGTAAAGACTCTACATTTTGTGGGCATGGAGTGCGTAGTTGTTAAAGATTCATAGGGTTGTCTGCCCTTATTTTGATAATGTAATGTTGGCTATAGAAGATCTACCCATCGTCCACATACCATGGAATTGTATAAATAGAGTGAAGCTCTAAGTAGATAAAAAAGAAGTTAAGCATAATACAGAAATGGAATAAGGATGTATGCAAGATAGCTCTGGAGTAGGAGTCTAAGTTTGGGTTGTAACGTAGGTAGAGGCTCTGCAACTGAGTGTGCAAAGGCCTAGTAGTCTGTAGTTGAGTGCGCAAGGTGAGTCGTATCTATAATCATATGGAAGTATTAATAAAGAGAAGTTTCTATCAATTCTACGTCCTTATTTCTTATTTTATGCATATGTTATATTGGGTATGAATTTCACTTCTAATACTTATATGATGCGTGAATGTGTATAACTATATTGGTTAAGTGAACACAAGTTAGAATATCTGTTTATGTGAAGATAATTAAGATATGTCAATAAGATAAGTAAGATGCTTGGCGTAGTTTGGAAAACATCATAGGTCGCTTCCCTAGCAATGCGAAAGCATCTCAGCCCCTGGTTAGGGCGGCGCAAAAGCCATTGGTAACAAATCGTGAAGGTACTGAATGTTAGAACAAAGCACAAAGCGACCTACACGAAGGCAAGGTCTAGTTGGAATAAATTGACATCACAACCATCTCAAGGGTGCGGAAACTTGGTTCCAACATCCCCCCATATTGCTTCGAGTGAGACTTCAATCCACACTCCATGGGTTGATGTCAAAAGGGCCAGTAGTGTAAGGATTTGTTTGGCTAACTAACGTTGAACCTGGGTCAGGCCCCCTCAAGCCAACACTATATAAAGCCATCAGTCTTAATTTCAAATACCTTTGAGTCTATGGTGACTCTGAAATAATTGTGAAATAGGTGAGAAATACAATTCACTATGTTTCTGGGCATCTTAAACACTATCAACCTTTAGCTCAGAAATTGATTTCTCATTTTCTACTTTCAACATTTCTTAGATCCCTAGACTCCAGAACGCAAGTGCTGACTTACTTGCCTATGTGGCATCTATACTTATACCATCAGAAGACTTTAGTCCAGACAAATTTTCAATAGAATTAATATTTAGGCCATCTATTCCTGACAATATAACAAATTGGAGAGTATTCAATAATGATGCAGATATAGTAAATTTCCTTACATCAGAAGGATCATATGAAGAGAAGATCATAGACAAGCATGAGCATGATATAGAAATAAAAAATAATCTTGATCTAAACCCAATTCCTAAGTACGTGGTTAAGATGGAAGATATTTGTGATTTGAAGGATAGATTTAAGAAAATTACTAACTCCAAAACTCAAATTTTTACTCTGAGATTTGTAGTAAACATAGGATCAAATGAGAAACCTCAAAATATCAACCTAGGTCTTGACCTAACATCTCAAGAAAGATTATCATTCATCATGTTATTGAAAACATATAAAGGTGTCTTCGCTTGGGATTATGTAGATCTCAAAACCTATGATACCTCTATAATTCAACATACCATACCCATGACTTCAAATGAAAAACCAGTTCAGTAGAAGATTCGAAAAATTCACCCGAACCTTGAAAGTCAAATTAAACTGGAATTGAACAAGCTTCTGAAGGGCAAGATAATCTTCCTTTCCAGGCATTCTAAATTGGTATCGAATATGGTAACTGTGAGGAAAAAGAACAGTGATATTAGGATCTGCATTGATTTTAGAAACCTAAGCAAAGCTTTCCAAAAGGATAATTTTCCTTTGCCTACTATGGAATAGGTACTATAATCAGTTGCAGGTTCTGAATTAATGTCTTTTCTAGATGGATTCTCAGGATATAATCAAATCCTTGTGCATCCAGATGACAGATTAAAGACAACATTCATGACCAAGTGGGGAACATATGCCTATCAAAAAATGCCTTTTGGACTCATAAATGTTGGTGCCACATTTCAACGTGCTATGGAAATTGCCTTTAGAGGTCTAATCAATAAATCAGTTGTTATTTATTTGGATGATATCACAGTCTATTCTAGGGACGGGAACAATCATTTAAGTGACCTCAGGCACATCTTTGAAAGATGCATGAAATATAGGTCATTTCCTTAAACCCCAAGAAATCTTATTTTTCTTTCCCAAAAGGCAAACTCCTTAGGTTTATAGTATCCAAGAAAGGAATTTACATCGATCCTGATAGAGTCCAATAAATAGACAAAATTCCTCCCACACAATAAGAAAACCATGCAATCATTCCTAGGCCAAATAAATTTTGTTAAATGATTCATCCTAGATTTCTCACAAATAATCTTACCCCTTCAAGCGATGATAAGAAAAATGCAATTTTCAGATGGAATGAGGATGAAAGAGAATCATTTGAGTTGATAAAGACCATTATTAATGCCCCTTAATTAACAACTCCTGACTTTCTCAAACCCTTTGTATTATATACTTTTTCATCTGATACTTCATATGTTGCAGTTTTGACACAACTGAATGATGAAAATGTTGAGGCACCCATCTCCTTTTTCAGTTCTAACTTGTAAGGTGTCGAATTAAAGTATTCAGCTGTGGAGAAACAAGCATTTGTTGTCTTTAAAAATCTGAAGCATTTCAGACCTTTTCTTCTTAAAACCCATACAAAGATAGGTGTACCCTACCCTTCATTAAGAAAACTACTGATGCAAAGAGAAGTAGGGGAGAAAAGAGCTAATCAGGTAACTGCACTCCAAGAATATGATGTAGAAATTCGACCAACTAAAATTGTTAGGGGCCAAGGTTTTTGCAGGATGTTAATAGGAGCTTCATAGTTTCCATCATAATAATATCAAGGTAATAAAGTGCAAATATCAAAGGTAAGCCTCAACAATATGCAATCACAATACGCTGATTTGAAATTTTATCTTAAAAACAGATATGCTCCTATGCACCTTAATTATAAAACAAAGCAAGATTTAAGATTGAAATCAATTCAGTATGAGCTAGTCAATGGCGTATTGTTTAGGAATAATTATGATTCAGTATTGCTAAGATGCTTAGAGAAACCTAAAGCTGAGAAGGTCATGCAAGAATTACATGATGGACCAGCTAGAGGACATTTTGGAGGAAATACCACTGTTCACAAAATCTTGCATGCGGGATATTACTGGCCAATGGTATTTAAAGATGCACATGAATATGCAAGGAAGTGCAAAATTTATCAAACCATGGTTGGAAGAGAAAGAAAGTCAGCATTCCCTTTACAACCAGTTAACATCCAACAACCATTTGAACAATGGGGATTAGATATAATTAGTGAGATTATTCCTAACTCTTCCAAGCTGCATAGGTACATCCTTACAACTACTAATTACTTTACTAAGTGGGTAGAAGTTGTCCCATTAAAGATAGCTAATATAGAAAACATCATAGGTTTCATTGATCAGTACATAATTACTCAATTTGGATTACCCTCAGATTTAATGTTTGACAACTGATCTTACTTTTCTCAAAATACAATGGTAGAATTTGCTCTTAAGTGAGGATTTAAGTTAAAATATTCAGATAATTATTATCCTCAAGGTAATAGATTAGCAGAATCAACAAACAAAAACCTCTTTAGAATTATCAAAAGAACTATTGATCAAAATCACAGGAATTGGCATAAAGCATTAAAATTTGCTCTATGGGCAGACAAGATTACTCAGAAAGCCTCTATTGGTTCTTCTCCTTTTGCTTTAGTTTATGGAAAAGAAGTTGTTCTTCCCACAAAAGTAGCAATCCCATCTCTTTCCCTAGTACAATTTATCAATGAAAGCCTGTCATCTTCTCTCCAGGCTAGACAATTTCAAATTCTCAAACTCGAAGAAGAAAGAGAAAAGGCTAAAGCAACCCACTTCCATCATCAACAATTAGTCAAAGCTCCTTTTGATACAAATTTTGCCAGTCAAAAATCCCTTGAAGTACGTGATTTAGTTCTGAAATGGGACAAGGAACATGAGGAGAAAGGTAGACATACCAAATTCCAAAGACTATGGCTTGGCCCTTTTCAAATTATTGAAAAAATTGGACAATCAATGTTTCTTTTACAAGATTTGTCCGGTAGGAAAGATTCTTTGCCCATTAATGGGCAAATATTAAAAAGGTATTTTTCTTAGGAGATAACCTCTTCCAATATTGTAATATATTGCTTTTTAGGAAAATAATGGTTAACTAGTATTTACTCCTAGCTTTTCAAAATAAGTCTTTGATAACATTTCTGATTTTTCGTTTTTATAAGAAAATAGTAGTTAAAAGGAACAATTAGGACATTTGAGTACTAAAATAAACTTCATCTCTTTGGAAGAACTTGATCTTGCTTAAAACATTTATTTTATGAAAAACTCTTATCTTTATAGGATATGAAGGTTTTGTTATCAGTCAAGAAAATAATCTTTAACCTAGCAAGGACTTCCTGCAGATCAGTATCTTAAAAACTCTATCATTATCACCCAAAACCCTTAAAAAGGCCAATGGCCCACCCCATCTGTTAAAATTTTCCTTTTTCATAGTGTAATTCTAAAATATGAAAAACTTAAAAGATAAATAGTTTCATTACGAGCTTGTTTACCACGTTCATAAGGAAGTAATTAAAACTGATATTACCAATATTGCATATCAAAACAGGGTAATAGTTAATAATCTTCTTGATCAGAAGACAAGGGGTCTCATCAAGAGCCAACTTGTTCAGTTTATTTACAACCGGTGAATGGCATTATCATCAGTAGGTTACCATGCCTAGGCAATGTCTTTTAAGGAAAAATATTACACTCAAAAGGTAAAAAAAGGACAAAGTCTAAGTGAGATTCAATTCAAATGAATATCATTTTGAAATCTAAACATTCATACAGATGGGATAATGGATCATTGTTGGTTAAAAGGTAACCCTATTGAGGCTATGAACGCCTACTAGCAGCAGAGGCTCTATCTGTGATAAATGAGTAAAAAACCAAAACACTAATCTGCAAGAGGCACCTACTATATTACTTTAAACCTTATTATTGGCTGATGCTAACATTTATATTTCTATCATTAAAAGGGGGAAGTAATTAAGCATATGGGCCTAAGCAAGTAATGGTGGTTCAAGAGAAATGTTGTTTACCTTATAACTCATGAAATCATTATTCTTATAACTCCAATTACTTTGAAAGTTTTAGAAATTTCATAAAATTACTCAGAGATAACTGGTTCTCCCAAGTGAATTGCCAATTGTTGTACTATGAAACAACCCCTCCAATTTTAACTAAAAATAGCTAGCATTTGAGTTATAAATGGGGACCCTTTTTAAATTTTTAAGCCTAGGATAATAATCACCTAAATCTAAAGAAAAAACTTAGCAAAACCTTGCAAAATAAGCTAAGGAGGAAACTTATATCGCATATCACACTTTCCCACATCACTATTTTATAATACCTTTACGAAATTGCGATATGCGAAAAGGTCTCCCGCTGCAATAACCTCGTCTTGTCATTACGCAATCGCATTTTGCAATTCACAAAAAAACTTGAACATGCCTTAGGACAAACATTAGCGATTTGCGAAATGCGATATTGTGATTTTCGCAATCACATTTCGCTCGATGTATCTGATAAGCATTATACAGTACCCCTTTAAAGACCACGATCTGCGATTAAGGAGGTAAAGCATGTGGAATAATTATGTTTTAAATAATAAGAACAAACGAGTTGACAGGCTATTTAATGTTTAGTGGCCCGAGGGAGGATAATCAGTTTCCAAGTTATGGGTAGTTACAATCGAATATCTCATAAAAACCTTTCTCACGATCCAAAGCCATTTCACAGAGGATTTCATTCTTAATTACTTGATATCATCTACGTTGATATATCTTGTCTATTTCAAGCAAGTGACAAAAGACATGTCCTTAAGAAAGGTGATGCAGAAGGAAAGTAAGAAGACCGTTGTTGAGACAGAGGATACAAAGATGGCTCCTATCTTTGCTAATACAGTCTGTGATGTAGCTGGAGGCGCAATAGTTTGGGAAGTAATTTACAATAGACTGGAGGACGAGCATCCTAAAATCATTGTTACGAGAGCAACAATTGGGTCAATAAAGCCTTCAGGACCTCAATGCAAGGATGCCTCTTGTTCTTTCCTCCATAGGATAGGAGCAAGAGCCAAAATCCTCCCCTACATAGACATGATCAGATGGGTGGTCGAAAACCTTATCATTAAAGATAGGCAGTTCAAGAATTCAAGGATGGAGCTCATAGGATCATTCAAGGCAGAATACTTGAAGCCAATGTATCACATACCTGACTCGTAGGAAATCGACGATAGCACATTTGTGGCTAACTTCACAAAGAATAATCCAGACCCCTTCAAGTTAATTTAGACTTGGAGAATGTTAGACAACAAATTCAAGTATTACAAATCAGGTATGTATGAAATAGCCTCTTTGGCAAGCCCCTACAATTATGCAGCAACAATTATGTAGACTGTATGGACTGCTAAATAACATTAAGTTTTCAATAGAATGGATTCCCTTGATCGATGCTTGTGTTAATTCCTATATCATGAATTGGCCTTCTATCCTATCTGAAAACTTAGCCACCTCCATTACTGAACATTGACAAAAGAAAGCCTCCTCTTCAGATAACCTCCCTCCCTTCTATTTTTGTGCTTCTATTATGAATGTTATTTGTTTTTGCACGACATTTCCAACCATGGGTTGGAAATGGACTATACAAGATCCTTACCTAATCCATATCAATCATAAACAAATATGGGAATCACATCACATACCTCACTTCTATAAGGTATTTCATTCTATCATGTTGCCCCTACACCAAATGATTTTGAATGAGAAAGCCCCTAGGTTTTCCCAAGAAGCTACAGTAGCCCTGCTTGCTGTAGGCAAGTATTTCATTGAGTAATGGTTCACCTACATTAGGGTTTTTGGTAGCACTATTGATCCACACATCCTTCCTTTATATGTTTCTGATAAGCTATTAGCAAGGGAGATTGCCTACCAGATTGTAGGAAAGGGCTTGACTAAAGTTCTTAAAGATCGCAAGAAGTTAGGAATGAGAGGCTCTGGGTCATTCCAATGCATATATTAAAGCCCGAGGATAAGCCTACCCCAAGTAACACTCTCGATATCGCAGCCCCTAGCTCTCAAAAGGACTCTCAGGTAAACACTGAGAATACACTAGAGATAGGGAAAATCCAGGATACAGACAACACGGCTGAGTCTAGCACAAAGCTAACTGAAAAACAAGTAATGGACACCCCAACAACAGAGACAAGTACAGAGGCTCAAGGCACTAGTTTGGAGCAGGAATGGGATCAATTCAATCAGAACTTGCAAGACACTCCCAAAGCTCCAAATACTCAAGAAACAGAGGAATTCAAGACTCCTCTGAAAATTCATAAAGATACAAAGCCCAAGTCTATCGGTGAATAGTCTACACCTATGGATTAAGAAACAACAACATCCTAGCATGTTGAAATTATCCCTTCTCTGCCCACATCAAAAATTATTCTTAAAGTGATGGAGATACCTCCACTTGATGTATTCTATAGCCTTCTCCACAAGGCTGTAGTCAAAAGGCAAAGGAAAAGGAGAAGAGTAGATACACTCAAATTCTCACATGGAGATGAGCCAATGGACGTTGTTTGGAAGGACATGCCTTTCAATCCAGCCAATAACTTGACTAGATTGTCACATTTCATAGGAGCATATGCATCAGCCACTATGGATAAGGCTACTGAGGTGTCTACTCTTCTAAAGGAAAAGGAGGAAAGAATTGTGCAGCTTGAACAAGAGCTCAAGACAAAAAAAGAAAGTGCAAACAAATAGGCAGCCGAGCAGCTCGAATAATTGCAGCAGGACATGGAAGTCTTAAAAATAAGCCATGAAGCCAACTTATCGGCCAAAAACATGCAACTCCAAGAATTACAACAATTTATGGACAGGTACAAGGATGTTCCCACTACTGAGGAATTCATTAAAGATGCTCTAGAACTAAATTTTCTTCTATTCAAGCAGCAAGAGTATTTCTGCCAGAAGATATCACATATCACTCCCTACCTGATTACTAGTGACCAACTCACAGACAAAGCCATTGACCGAAGAATAGAGTTTAATGATTTAAACACAAAAATATTTGATTTCATTGAATGGAAGGAATCTGAAGATGGAAAGAAGTCCAATCTACCTGAGATTGCGGAAACTCACAAAGACATCCTCTTCACTAATTGGGATGCTAGGATAAAACAGGCTAAGCTACTAGTCATGAGGGCAGCTAGAGTATTGAAGAACATCATTAAGACAGTAAATCATACTCTGTTCACTACCAATCTCATGGAGGGTAATACAAAAGAAATGTCTGCCTTAACTGCTCTGAGTAAAGGTTGGAAAGAAAAAGTAGGGAATCAAAGAGATGCAATTACAAAACTGACTATGACCAACTAGGAGTCATATTGGCAGTATCTGGTCTAGCCACATAGCCAGGTTATGGCCCTCAATTGTTCCCTTCATGTGACTCAAAGGATGTTGCCACCTCTTGCCGATGCAATCTTTACAGGACATCTCAAGTCTCATTTCGATCCACCTCCTCAAATTCAACCGATGATTGATATTTTTTATTTAAAGGACAAGTTGGCAGACAACAATTCATCCTCTTACTTCTATTTAGTTGGTCTCTGATTATTTTTGGAGTTATTTACCTATGTAGGAGGAAGGTTGTTTGAAACCTCCTCAAATTTTGTATAATATATTTTTGCACATTTAGCTAGAATAGTATTTATACCCTTCTATGAGAAGGGTCCATAATTTTATCAAACACATTTGCAAACAATGCACTATTATAAGTTTGTGAATGATTTGGTAAAATGATGGAATATGATCTTTTCTTTTAGATATCAGACTACTTTCCTTTGTTGATGCACTTCTGTATTCTTGGGAGACAATTTAATTTGAAGGAAGAGGTTGGTCTATATCATTTGTCAAATGAGTAGGACTTCATACATCTGGTACTATTATCGTGTATACATAATTTTATCTACATTTAATTAGTGCAAAAACTCTATTTTCATGAATTATATGTGAGGTTTATTGTTTTCGTGAAGCATTAATTGTACTTTTGTATGATTCCATAATTGAAGTTTTGATTTTCATATATAACTCATTAGACATGCGATATATTTTATAAATTTATTTGACTAACTATTTAGTCAAAGGAATTATCTTTTATGTTATAATCTCCATTTAATTGTGTTCAATATTTATTATCACATGTTAAAAGGATATCTTTGTAGATCGCATACCATACAAGAACACCCGGGTTTATATTAGAATAATTTAAGTTAGGGAAATTGCATCATAGAATAAGTCACTTAGATTATCATTATTCTATTGCAAAACACTCATGAACCACCACTCTCATCTTAAAACACACATTGGGAAACTGGTCCCATTATCCCTAGCCGAAGCCACCACTTTAAATGGAAAAGGAGTTGTCTTGAGGTTCGAACCGGGTGGTTATCCCCCATGTTTCGGTAGCAGAATTTTGAGACTGCAACACAAGGATAACGAGGTTTCTTTTTCTCATCAGTAGGTTAATTTTTAGTTGGTTTCTCTTTTTGAAAATCATTCTACTTTGTTTTACCTTTCCCCTTCTTTTTACCTCTAGATGGTTGATTCTTTCTAGTAGATGATTCTATGACATTAATTTCAGAAGTAGTTTTTGGAGAAAGGATTTTACTAAGTGAATCTTGTATAGCCAAAGTTTGAGTGTTTTTATAATTCTTCTTTTTATCCTTAGACCGATGGCTAGCAGAACCAATTACACCACCAAAAATGTTAGATCATGTAGGAATTGAGTTTGATTGATCTAAGATTATTGTGCAAGGTAGATTTCTGATTTTCTTGTACAAGGTGCCAGATTGTGTATAGACTAAGTTTTAGTACTGGTCATGAGAAATTACCTGCTCTTCTATTACAACACATCTTTTAGAAACATCCTAGGTAATATCAAGAAGTAATGATTTCGTAAACCATTTAGCCAAAATTTGATCTAGAATATAAACCTTGACTAAACAATGCCTATGCCTCCATTCGTGTATATGATCTGAAATGTAAGTAGATGTCAATTGTTTTTGGGAAGCCAAAAGTTCAATACCAGTGTCATATCAAATTGGTAGCTGAAAATGTGTCAAATATGTTGTTGCTAAAGAGTTGAAATTAAGGAAAGAAGAATGAGGTAACTCAATGTACCATTTTGTTGTTGAACCAATTAAAGTTCATTGGAAAAGGCGTAATCTAATAGAATCATTGACCAATGAATTCAACACACACCAAAGATGATATGTCATAACGTAATTTGATGGGTCCCCTCCTGATTTACCTTCAAACTTGGGTATATCACTCAGTAACTTAGTAGTAATTGTTGGCCAAAATGGATAATAATAGATGGGATCATTAGTTAGCCTGGATAAGTCTAGAAAATCTAAAGTTGTGATGAACAATAAATTTCAGTTGAAGTCTTGTTGCAGATTTTGATAACCCTAAGGGTTAAGTCCAACCCCTAGAGGAGGATACCCAAGATATCTTAGAATATCTTGTGTGGTTAGTATTTTCATCCCTCTAGGGTAACCAAGGTGACTCATACCAGGTTGTGGTTGAAATGGAATTTGAAACGTATGACCATGGTATGGTTGACTCTTGAAATGTGGACTTTGAACCATTTGACCCAAGTAATATTTCCCCTGTACAGGTTGTCTTTAGAAACTTTGACCTTGAAAAATTTGACTTTGAATAGGTTGGCCTTGGACAAATTGACCTTGTAAAGGTTGGCTTTGAAAAGCTTGACCTTGGAAAGGTTGGCTTTGAAAAGCTTGACCTTTATACGGTGTTTTCATTGTCCATATACTAGGTTGTCTGATAGGGATCTATGTTGTAGACTAGAAAGTAGTACCAGCTTGATAAGAATATGCATGAGGGATAGCCTATGTAGGTTGTTGAATAGGTATTTGAGGGGTAGCTTGGACAGTCATTTGTGATACTCACAAAAGAGGTGTCTAAGGTGAACTTGGAACTGTTTGCTGAACATATGTATGAACAATAGAAGGAACAGGTGTTTGAGGTATACTTTGAAGAGGTTGTTGAACTGGTTGATGTACAGGTGTTTGAGGTATACTTTGAACAGGTTGTTGAATTGGTTGTTGAACAAGTTGTTGAACTAGTTTTTGAACAGGGATTTGTGTAATACCTTGGACAAGATGTTGAATAAGTGTTTGTGGAATCCCCTAGACAATTTGCTGGACAGGTACTGAAATACTTGGAATAGGTATTTGTGGAATCAATTGTCCAATAGACTGAACAAGTTGATAAACAGGAACTTGTGGACCAATAGGAGCAAGTTGTTGAGCAAAAGCAGGGTTCCAAATAGTATTTGTCCTAGGGTAAGGAGCACCAACCAAGGGTTGAGCCACAATAGGTTGAGTTAGACCAACCTGAGGTATCTAGCCATAAGTTCTAGTAAAAGGTTGTCCTCCAACCGTAGAATATGATCCAACAATAAATCGTCCTCCAAGTGGAGGATAAGGTGGTTTCCCCAAAAGCAGATAATAAACAATAGTTAGGGTTACTTAAGGATTACCTAAGTTACCATATATCATGTTAACATATTGGTATGATGCCAAAGGTGCTTCAGGCATGGATGTCATGCTCTGAACAGTAGATGTAGATAATCCATATGAAGAAGTAGCTCTTGAAAAATTTCCAGTAAGTGACTAGTACCCGGAAAGAACTGAAGGACCACCATACAATAATGACTCCAGAAAGCTGGTATACATAGAGGTATCAGTGGTTTGACTCCCAGGAGGAATTTTTGACTTGTTTCATCTCCGTGAAAAGTAAAAAGGAGTGTGGTAACGTGGAATACCTTGACCTAAAAAGTCCAAGGGGGTAAAATACCAAGGATCTGGTTGGAAAGGATCAAAAGAAACTCTAGGAAAAACTCTCCGTTCACCGGTAGTAACAGGAGTACATGGTGATTCTTCCTCCTCGTTTCCAGTAATATGTTCAATACTAATTAGACCAGGAGGTAGTCTAGTTGTAATTATGAATTTCCTTTGAGGTGAAGGTGGTTCTAGAGTATGAGTTCTAACAGATGAAGGTGATTCAGGTTTGGAAATATTAGACTCAGGTTCTTCAACTTCTAGTTCAGTTAGTTTTGTGTCTAAAACTTCTCCTGTATGAGGTTCTCTTTGAATAACTTCGATAAATTCTGGCCCAGATTGAACTAAGCCTGATTCTACTTCATGAGATTGAATCGCTTTAGTTTCTGTTGTCTCATATTCTAAAATTGTAGATGTTTCAGGTTGTTCTAAGGTTCTGAATCCTATTGATGTTGACTTCTTAGTTTTAATATTTTCCAATTGACTAGGTGTATATTCAGGGGATAAACCATGCATTCTACGTGAATTCCTTGGTAAATCAACCACGATGAATTTTTATTAAGAATACAAAGTAATATTCATAATCCAAACCTATGGTCTCAAAAAAGTAAAAACAAGCAAATAACACATGCTAGTAAATCTAAGGAATCAAACCATACAAATAAGCTTCTCATAGTGGAATCACTAGTTGGTGATGAAATCTAACATCATAGAGATCAAAGTGAAAAGTGACCAAAGATAAAGTGGGTGTAACTAGTTACACTGAAAACCTTCTTAATGTACATGACCTAGTGTAAGTAATCTTCACTTATGCCATCTCAAGTGAAGAATATCTTCCAAAAAGGTCCAAGTAAATCTAGCCAATGTTTGTTCCAGGTACAGCAGATAATTCCCACCTACCATCACCCTAGGTTAGCCCTAAGATTATGCTCTCTAAGGTTACCACTTAAGACAATATAACATGGGGGGACAGTCACAGATCAGACATACATGCAAGGGTGGAGTAACAAAACTCAATCCCCTTGAAATTTCTTCAACATGGTTAATCTGATGTTTACTTCCAAGTGACTCCCAAGTACCTTTAGGCACCATTTTTAATACATGCAAATCACTTTACCGTAACCAATGAAGTGGGCTCGATCACTCCATTAGGTCTGATATGATCTCATGGTTAACTCCTTTGTAAGGGGAGCTTTCGAGATTCAAACTGTAATAAATGGATTTACTCCCTATAACAGGATTCTAATGTTGTTTGTAGCTTTGGAAATTTAACTCACTTCCATATTCCAAAGCCCTACAACCTGATCTAATGTACGAGGAATAGAGCCCTAAGATAATAAAAATTCTAGATTGATTTTATTAGCGTTTTTTTAATTTGTTACTTACTTAAAGGGTAAATGAATGTGAAACTAATGGTGTTATGACCTGACGCAAAACCTTAATGCAATCGAACATGATATTGTGATATTTCATCTAAATGAATTTCTAACTAAAATAACGAGAGAGTCTTTTCCATTTTTCAAAGGAAATGCAAAAACTCTTAATATCCCTTTTCATGAATGCAAATTTTATGTTTCAAATGACCCAAATGTAGAAATCAACTTTTAAAATTTCAATTTTCCAAATAACTCAAAAACCATGAAACTTTCCTTTAACATACAATCACTCAAATTTTCAAAAATGCACAAGGAAACCAATCAAAACTTTAAAATGAATTTCTTCCAATGAATGCTATGAATTTAATGTTGTCAAGAGTACAATTCTGAAAAACTTCAACATTGAAAGAAGAATAGATTTTTGTTTCAAGTTCAACAAATGATCCATGAATCTTTTGCTTATAGATGTATTAAAGAATCACATGTAGAAATTGCATCTTAACCATAGAAATTTAATTTGCACATGAGAGAAGAAGAAGAAACACATAAAGCATGAAAGAAGACAAGAAGCTTGATAATGGTGTTCGTCCAACTTGGACTACATCTCCGAGCCCTGCTTGATCAATGGGGAGGCTTTAATTCATTAAATGGCATGAAAAGGAAGAATACAATCATCAGTTACAAAAAGGAGTCTTATACCTCCATTCTGGAAAATGGCCAAAAAATGCAGAACTCAAATGGAGAAATGGATAGCACCATTGCATTTGTGGCATCGAGAAGGACTGAAACGATATAAAATTTGTCAAGTTTTGACAAAATGAAATTTCACCCCTCCTGCAAGCTCCTGCCTCGAACTACGTGCAAATTCCTCAATCCCTCGCACTTTCTGTGCTCATTAGGTTTTATAATATTTCTTTGTTACCAAGATGCTGCAATTGGAGATCGAATTGTTTAAAATGGAACTCATTCTAACGAAAGGATCGACGGGCCAACCATCCAACCTTTCTATGCAACAAACCCCGAAATTCGGCCCTTTTCGTTAATACAACAATACACGAAAAACACTAGAAAAATTGAAAGCCCAGACTTCAAATTTTATCAAATCTGGTCTATAAACCCATCGGGTCTGACCCTTTATCACAAATTGCATATCGCGCTGCCAATGGCCCTTTATATTGGGGATCCACTGATCGCCCAATTGTCGATTGGCGATATCGTTGATCACTCATATCGTCGATATCAGTGTATCATTGTTAGCATATCGCAATCGCTATGGCCCAAGGTTCTTCCATATGGTAGACACCGACGCCGATCGTCGATGCTGATCACAAACGTCGATATAGCATGTCGCCTGCCTTAAGTCTCGATATCGCACATAACCTGCCCCCAATTGCAATTAGTCGAAGATCGTTGATTGGGGGTTCCATTTGCCCAGCCTTAAGTCTGCCCTTTGGACTCCTCTGATTGTGATTTTCCTTTAAAAGCCTTTAAGCCTATTTTTAGAGGAAATGCCTCATTTTTCAAAGGAACAAAGGCAAACTCTTTTCACAATAACATCATCATCCGAAGTCCATTTTAGCCCATTCAAGTTGCAATAGATTCAGAATGAAAAGATCTATGCAACGGGACTATTTCCAGGAGCATCCTTGGACTTTCATTTTCCTCTATTTCGTACAAGTCTACCTAGAACTTTGACTACTTCTATCTCCTTCATTCAGACCCGGATTGGAGTTTCATTCACACTGTTGAAATCAGGGTGACGAGCACTTCAATCTGATGTCAAGATAATTGCCTTTCTGCCACTTTGAATTTTTAGTTTTTCCCATGCCATTGTATCTGAAGATACACCTAGATCAACAAAAGAAGCACTTTCATAAAAAATACTCATTCTCGAAAATCATTTATTTTCATTAACGAAAAAATCTTTCAAAAATAAGTAAAATAAACACAAGATTTTATTTGTTGGAAAGAAGAAAGACAGGAAGATAGAAAACCAAGACCAACCGATCCTTCTTTTGATAGATCTACAACACATCAAATGAAGCTTTTACCCTCATCTGTGAAAACAAGAAATTTTCAAGAAGACTCATTCACAACACTTAATTAAACTAACTAGACTTTCTGAAGGCATAAACAATTGTACTCAAGCATAGAAAAAAAAACAAAAGTTCCTAGACTTAGTGAATGAAAAACTCAAATTTTCAAAAATTACAGGAATGTGCACAGGCAATAGTTCAATCCATTATGCATACGCACTTTTGCTAAAGGCTCAATGCACATAGGTACACTCTATGGCTAAAGATAAAGTTTGCACCTTGAGAAATTTTTAGAAAAAATAAAAAAAAAAGCCAAACAAATCAAAAAATCCAAACTTTCAATATCTTTTAGACACTCAGACAGGGCTATGAAAAAAGGTTCAAAAGTCAAAACAAGGAGATGATGGAAGCCAATTTTTTAGGTGGACTAATCCTTATTTCGAACAAGATGGATCTCACTAGATCTCAAATAAAATCTAGTAACAAACAAGAAAATAATTGTTACCTTTCCTTATCTTATGACTGATTGAAACAAGTAATATGTGAGGAATCACTTACCAATTCAACAAAGTGCCTGTTGAAGTCTTTTTAGTGATTTACACAACCAGCTTCTCTTGGATGCATTAGAGGCCTTTCCAATGCTTTCCACAGCTTCTCCATGATGTTCCAAATGAGATATGCATAGACATAAACACACAAAGGATCAAATCATATAGCATATAGGATCAAAGATAAATGAAGTTCTTAACTCAGCATACATTATAAGTTGAATCAATAATGAGCTATAAACTATGTGAGTGATCAGGGAATCTCACAAATAATATCATAATAGACATGATTAAAAAGGAATTATTGTTTTTTATTGAATTAAAAGGAGATAAACCTTACAACCTGATTGCCTTGATGTCACAAGCCTCTTCCCATGATCTCCAACATTCTCCTTGAATGAAAAGCCTTCTAGCCCTACTTATGCAGCATAAGCCTACCTTTAGTGGTCCTTTCCAACCCTTTTCCTTGCATTTGATTTATAGACCAAGAGGAGAGAGTTTGGGATCATTTTCCTAAGGGATGAGATCCACAAACATGGGATAGGGGATCCACAAAGAGAGGGAATTAGCTTCATGATGAGAGGGATCAGGCTTGAGTAAGAATCAACTCAAAGTTGTTAGTTGGAAAAGATTCGAATGACAAAGCTTCTAGACTTTACTTTTTATTTTTTACTTGTGTTGAGTCATGCGCATATGTCATAGTGTAAGACAGAGCGCACTTTTACGCTAACTTTAATGGTCAAGTTTGTATATGATCTGGATTTAAACAGGAACACAACAAATTAAAGATATAACCATAAATACATAGATGCAGCAGAAATAATGCTTCATTTCATTAATGTAAAATATTGAAATATGCTTACAGACATAAATGGAAATAAACCAGCTAAGGCAATGGTAGCTTATCTCTGAGAAGAGAAGTGGTGGCTACATGCCTCTAAACTCTGTTACAATGAGGCTCAAAGGCCTATTTATTGTTGAGAAAGAATGGAAAACCCTAAACATCCAAAAACCTAACCCTAGAAGACAAAACGCTAAACTGTGGGCCTTGTTTGGGTACATTGGTACATCAACTTCCCGGGGTCATAACTTTGGCATATGATCTTCGTTTGATGTGCACAATAGCTCATTAGAAAGATCTATCTGAGGAATACAACTTTAGGAAGAGAAACATCAATAAATGGACCCATGTTGCTCTAATTTTTCCCAAAAATGTCGCTTAGGGCCTCAAAATGGCTCCAAAATTTCACGACCCAAAAAACTGCTAAAAATAGTAAATTGTGCTACAATTAAGGAAACTGAAAAATTGAAAGAGACAGTTGTGGGGGTCCATGTGGGATAGGTGGGTGGCCACCAACATCCACCTGGATCATTCCTCCACACTTAGGAATCAATGGTCCCCATTGCGTTGAGGTCCTCTATGACATGAGGAAACTTCTGCTGAACTTGGTCCCTGGTTCTGTAATTTTTTATGTGTCCAGTAATGGTGGGAAGCATGGCTGAGGGTTGTCCACATTGAACACTTGGTGCAAGAAAATTTATGGAGGAATGATGTGTGTAAACTTGTGTGGTGCTCGATGTTGATCATGTTGTTGCCTGTACTTGTCACTTTTCAGAAGGGAGCGGTGATATATCGCCCTGTTGGGAAGAGGTGCTCCGGGAGTTAGATCGAATGAATGCTTGACCTAAAAGTGCAATGGTACCCCTATGGGTGGGGAGAAGATATTCCTATGTTCTTTCATGACCGTATCCATCTGTTGTTGCTGCTACGTGGAGGAACCCTTTGCAGGGGTCATGGATGAGGCTACGATCTTCCCCTTACTTTGAGAGCAAACGAGACAAAAAAATAATTTTCCTAGTTTATGAGATGATCTTACTGCATTTCATAACAAATATCAAAGAGGTGGCAGTAGGTGGGGCTACCTCCAGTATCTTGTATAATGAATTATCCAAAGTAATAATAATAGCACGAGGCCTTCACTCATACATAGCATGTTTCCTCCATAAGTATGGTTGGCCTAATAGTACATCACAAACATCAAGAGGTGCAACATCACACAATACCTCATCTATAAAGGGCTTGATGTTGTAGGGAAGGTGGCACTTCTAACGGACTCGGAGATCTCGTCCTTGGTGAAGCCACTCGATATTGTATGGTTGTGGGTGTGGTGTAGTCGATAGGCCCAACAGCTTCACGACCTTTACTGAAATGAGGTTCTTTTGGTTCCCACTATTAACAATGAATCACAGCAGCAAACCCTTCACCCACATCTGTGAGTGGAAAATACACTCCCCCTCCTCTGGATCTTCAGGCTCATTCTTCAGGATCTTGGTGGTGGCAACAGTGGCATTTGGCTCTGCGTCAATGATCCGCTTCCCTTTGCCATTCCCCTTGTCGGGTTCTGACTCAGGGTCGGAACATGCATTTGATTCTAAAGCCTTCAACTCGACCACCAACAACTGCTTGGTCTGACACTCACTTGTGTTGTGAGTGGGGCTCTTATGGAACTCACACCACTTTCTTGTGTCCTTCTTCGACTTTGCGGTGTGGTTCTTTTCTTGCGGCTTCAACAGGTTATCTTGGGTCACCCCACCTTAGCTTTGTCCTTTGGCCTTCGGATTCACATATCCAAAGTCTCGCTTCTTCTGTTTAAGCTTTTGCTTGATTTTGACAGTGTATAGGTACGTTGTGCTGAACGAGGATATGTTTAGGAACTCCATCTCATCCTAGACCTATCTGTGTAGGCAACTGCGGTATTTGAGTACCAAATGCAGCTCAAAATCCTTGATAACCAACTTTGTGCGAAGGGTATGAAAAATGTTGGTAAACTCTGGCACGTCGTGGTCCCTTCCCTACCGCAGCGTGGTCCACTTTATGTATTGGTCCTCATAGCTTTTGACAGGGTATTACTGCTCCTTAATGGAATCCCAGAATGAATTCCAAGTGGGTGCGGCTAAAAACAGTGAGCCCATACTTTCATCCTTTTGTTCGCAGTAGGTTTCCCACCAATCCTTGACATGGGGGGCTTCTTTAAGAAGAGAAAAAATAATCTTTTCCCAATTGGAAAAATCATGAACAAAAAAATACCCTTCTAGCAGATTTAACCATTTATCTATGACATTTGCATCTATCTTACCCTCTAAGATGGGGATTTCAAAATTAACTTGTACCTTAAAGGGTGTGGTGTTTCCAGAGTAGCTATTGGAAGTCGATGCATCACCTCTGGGTAGCCGCTAAAGGATCTGGGTGAAGTTGTCCATCATCGCATTCCTTTGTCACTCGAGGGCTTCTTCAAGCAATATTTTGATAGGATCTCCTGCCCCCTCATCTTTATTTTCATCCTCCATGGGAGGCCATCGGGATTTGTGAGGCTGGTCTTGCAAAGGTTCGACCAGTTCAAGCCCTAACTCCTTATATCCCAACCTCGTTGGGGACATGCAAAGAAAAACAGAGAAAGAGCAGACCACTTGATACCACTAATCCAATTAAACAGGAACGCAATAAATTATAGAATTTAACCATAAATATAGAGAGCAACAGAAATAAGCTTCATTTCATTATGTAAAATACTAAAATATGCTTACAAATAGAAATGGAAATAAACCAGCTAGGGCGATGGTAGCTTATCTCTGAGAAGAGATGTGGTGGCTACATGCCTCCGAACTATGTTACAATGAGGCTTGAAGGCCTATTTATTGTTGAGAAATAATGGAAAACCCTAAACATCCAAAAACCTAACCCTAGAAGATGAAATGCCAAACTGTGGGCCCCGTTTAGGTAAAATGGTACATCAACTTCCCGGGGTCGTAACTTTAGCACACGATCTCTCTTTGACGCACATAATCGCTCATTAGAAATATCTATCCGAGGAATACAACTTTGGGAAGAGAAACATTGGTTCATTAACAAATGTTGCTCCTATTTTTCCCAAAAAACATCGTTTAGGGCCTCAAAACGGCTCCGGAAATTCAGGACACGAAAAAACTGCTAAAAATAGTAAATTGTGCTACAATTAAGGAAACTGAAAAACTAAAAGACACAGTTGTGGGGGTCCATGTGGTATAGGTGGTCGGCCACCAACATCCACCTGGATCAGCATATGTGCAAAAACTAGCTAGGGAATTGTGCAGGCAATTAAAAATAGGTTTTTGGGCCTTGTAATCCAGAAATTTCATTCTCTTTGGGATTGTTTTAGGTTCTAGCCCTGCAAGGGGATGCTTTCGATCATTTTGATGGATAGCAAAAGATCCATACTAATTGTCATTTTCCTAATGCAACAAAATGATGTGTAACACTTTGCCAACATTCTGGTCCAATCAATACCATGTTCAGTGGATTACTCCAACTAATGGGAGTATTACAACTCTACCCATAAAGTGCCTCAAACAGACTCATCTTCAAAGACCCCTTATACCCATTGTTGTACACAAAATCTACCAATGGAAGATACTCCTCCCACCTCCTTTGTTGGTGCAAGACATACATCCCCAAAATGTCCTCAAGAGTCTTGTTGAGTGCGGATGATAAGCTATACTAAAGGTCAACTATTTCCCCAAACCTGCAAATGACTCCTTCCAAAACCTAGAAGTGAACTTGGCATCTCTGTCTGACACAATATTCTTAGGAATACCATGTAACCTCACTATCTCCCTCATCAAAAACTGAGCAATGTCACTAGATGATTTATACAATTAACTACAATGAAATAAGTTACCTTAGTCAACCTATCAACCACAACCATAATAGAATCATGTTGCTTCAATGTCCTCAGAAAACTTGTAATGAAGCCGATGGAAATGACATCCCATTTCCACTCTGAAATCAGAATCGGCTACAATAAACCACATGGGTTCTTATACTTTTCTTTTACCTGTTGACAATCCAAGCATTTCACAACATACTCAGCAACCTCTTTCTTCAAGTTCATCTAGTGATAAAACGTCTTAACCGTTGTTAATGTCTTTTGATATCCTAAGTGACCTGAATACAACTTAACATGAAATTCCCACAATATAAGCTTCTTGATCTCACTGTTGTCCAACACATAGATCCTTTCCATACATATAACCAAACCATCTATAGTGAGATGATAATACACATCTTATTCACTTGTACCCTGTTGTTCTAACATGTGCTTAAGCTGCTAGTACTTGTCATCCTATTATCTTGATTGTAAGATCTGGTATTGTAAATATTTCCCATATAAAATCATAGTTGCAATGTGATTTACCTACACCTTTCTACTAAGATAAATTGCAACCCTGTTCTCTTTACCTTTAATGTACCTGATTCTGAAGTCAAAATCATTGAGCGTAGCCAACCAGCTAACTAGTCTAGCATTCGAATTATGTTGGTTGAACAAGTACTTCATCCCACTGTGATCGCTCATCAAGATAAACCTCCTACCAAGAAGATAGTGTCTCCACATCTTCAATGCATGTATTATTGTTTCCAACTCAATATCATGAGTCACGTAGTTTTTCTCATCCTCATTCAATTTCCTTGACTCATATCATACTACATGTCCTTCCTGGATCAGAACTCCACCAAGTCCTCTTTTGCAAGCATCTTTACATACCACAAACTCTTTATCTGGATCTGCAATATTTAGAACTGGACCATTTTTAAGCAACTTATTCAACCGCTCAAAACTAACTACACGTTCCTCTATCCATTCAAACATATTTTCTTTTCTCTACAAATATGTAATAGGATAGGCAATATGTGTGAAGTTCTTGATGAACCTCCTATAATAACTTGTTAATCTTATAAATTATATGACCTTATCCACATTCCTAGGATTTTCCCATTCCATGATATCTATGATCTTTTCTAAATCCACTATTATGCCTTCCTTGGAAACAACATGTCCTAAGTAATGAACTTTTGTCTGAAAGAAACTGCACTTACCAAGCTTGGCATACAACTGATGCTCTCTTAGCAATCTCAACATTGTTGTTAAGTGTTTGTCTTTCTCTTCCTCATTCTTATAATATATCAATATGTCATCAATGAATATTATCACAAACTTGTCCAGATAAGGATGCAACACGCTATTCATTAAACACATTAAAGTATTTGGAGTATTAGTCAAAACAAAAGGAACCACAACAAACTCATAATGCCCATACCTAATCCGAAAATCAATCTTGTAGATGTCCTCTTCTTTGATGTGTACCTGATGATATCTTGATCTCAAATCAATATTCGAGAACATTGTTGCTCCCTTCAACTGATCGAACAAGTCATTAATCCATGGTAAAGGGTACCTATTCTTGAAAATCGCCTTGTTCAACTGCCTGTAATTAATGCATAACCTGAGAGTACCATCCTTATTCTTCACAAATAATATCGGTGCACCCCAAGGTGACACATTTGGCCTAATGTATCCCTTGTCAAGCATTTTCTTAAGTTGCAACTTTAATTCCACCAACTCTGGAGTGCTCCTCCTGGACGGTGCCTTCTGTTATCACTCAGGTTGTCCCTAGGCTCCTATTAGGGATACAGCTGAGGTAACCACAAACCAATCTTCTGATTGCAGGTTCTAGCCCACCTACATTCGGAGAGGGCTCTCTCCTTAAGATTCAACCTTAGTTGATCTAGATTCAACCTTAGTTGATCTAGATTCAACCTTAGTTGATGATTTTAGGCTAGCTTTCTGACTTCAAGGGAATGTTGACTGTGATTGGAAGGAAGGTAGGATTCTTGAGTAAAGAGGCACAGTAAGGTGTTATAAGTTCTGAACCATTGGGCATGGAGTCACAGATTGAGGCATGCAAGTGTTTTCTTGGTCACAAGGGGATACGGAGCGGGATAGCCACGCAGGATACAATATTCAGTCTGCTGAAAGTACGGAATGAATATCAAGGATGAAAGGCAAAAAAGAATCATTTCATCATGCTGACAAAGGGGAGAAGTGTATGAGTGGGATCCCGGAGCAGTTAAGAATTCCAAAGACATGCACTCATATACGAAAGAAACAGGGTAAACTAGAGCATTTAAGAATTCTAGCTCATAACTGTTTCAGCAGAAAACATCGAAAAGTGCAGGAATTGAACTTAAGGTGTAACAAAACAAATCTTAAGCTATTCTTTTTTCCTGCAGCTTAGAAAGGTGGAAAGATGATAAAAACATAAAATAAACAGGGAGGAAGAACACTTATTGGATCATGCAGAGACACAGGAATTCCGTGATCATTCCTTGGCCAAGAGAAAACAGCAAGTTGTTTCGCAATCCATGCTTTCAGCGATCTTTGATTATGAAAAATATGACAGTTACAGTGCGAGTCTTTACTCAGAGAAAATTGCTGGAAAAGAAACTGACCAACAACTACTACTACCAACCAACCAACCCTTTACAATATTGCTTCGGGTGGTATTTATAAACAAAATATCAGAAAGACATCATTACAAGTGACCTTGACAGGTCGGCTTAGAACTCTTCAAAATCTAAACGCTGCTGGAAATAAATGCAAGTAAATCTTTTTGGCTGCACTGGGGGCAACTGAATCGGAACAGGTGATGAGGTGGCCCTTAGGGACCAGATGCGGTGCTGCTGAAGTGAATGTGCTTTGGGGCTGCAGTTTGGCTTTGGTGCAAATTGAATGTGCAATTATTATGATTTGAGAGCTTCAAGTGACTTCGCTCTCCTTCTGTGAATCTGCTGGAAGATATTCAATTTTCTCTTGCTTTGGGCCGCCGCTCAAGATATTCTCTGATACACTTTGCCGCTACTTTGATGGTTTCCACCGTTGACTGATACTCTTTGACATGCTTGATATCTACTGATTTGATCTGATACGCTTTAAACTCTGTGATTGATCTGCTGCTGTCTTCAAACCAGATCCTTTGGAACGCTTGAGCGATTATCGAGCTTTTTCGGCGCGTAGTGGGCTCGGCAACCGGAAGATTCCCTGAAGATTCCTCGAAATGGCCTATTTCTCGTAGCGATGTAGCGCTATTTGCGCATCGGAAACTGCCTCTGTTTCTTGATCTGGAGCTCCGAAGTGCAACTTTTCTTCCTGCGCGAAGCTTTTTTGGCTTTTCTGGCTGCTGACGTAAGCATGGCATCAGCTGTACGATGGATGACGTCATCTGTGGGTCCCTGGTACAGCGCAACGTGGTGAGGTACTGGATAAACTGAGGTGAAGAGACTCTGATGCAATATCGCGATATCGCGTCGGCGAGAAAGAAGGGGATCATTAGGTTGGGCATTTGGCACTTGCGACTGCCGATATGCGATATCGCGATATCACATCGGAGGAGAGGAAAGGTGGACGGGTTGGACACTCGGCGTTTGTGATTGCCGATCACCGATATCGTGATATCGCATTAGCGAGGGACGGATGGGTTATGTTTTGCATGAGTGTGAGAGTGCGAGGTTGCGACGCGAAAACGGTCTTGAGGGGAAAAGGTAAGTGGGTGTGAAGGTCATATAAGGTTTTCGGAAGGGGTCCGACTACCTCAAGGGGAACTTTATACTTTGGAAGGAGTCCATCGTATTTTAGGAAGTGGTTAGGAGGTCGGGCTCTTGCTTAGTTTCTGATAAACTGAACAATTCCCGGGAACTGATATGGTTATTTTTCAACCAGGGGAGGGATATTACATAAAAGATTTTTAGTTAATATTAATACGGGGATGGGAAACATAGGGAGCTAGATAATAATGTTAGTGGTTAATATGGAGATGATAAGAAAGCGCTAAGTTCGGGAGACTTAGGCTGTTGCAGGGGGTAGGACCATACTTTGGGAGAACATATGGAACAACTTCGAGTAAAGCAGATCTTTACTCAAGCGGAATGATGAAGATGATGAAATTGAGAGGCGTCAAGCAGATCTTGACCTCTTTTGGGATGTTAGTTAATGATTGGGGAAAATAGAGGAGGGAAGTTAGTTATACCTCATTTGAGCCTTTTTGCTTACGCATCTTTGCTGATTATGTTTTGCATGATATTATGCCTGCAAACTTGGAACTTGTCAGCAATTCAACAGCCTCAGAACTACCTACCCAGCCTACTTTCCTAGCATTTTTTCTTCTTTTGCTTGGGGGTGCAGTTAGACTTGCAAACCCATCATACATTTTCTTTTCATGCTTTCCTATCTACATACTACCCTTATTTCCTCCAAAGCCTAGATTAAACAGTTGGACTCTTCTATTTCTCTACCTATCTAAGATTCTGCCAAGATTAAACTGTTTGGACAGACTTACAATCTCTATATTCTAAAACAAGAAATTTAAACCTAGGGAGACCAAGATTAAACTGTTTGGACCTCCCTTTAACTAACAGTAGCGATACCAGGAAAACTTTACAAAATTTGAAGGCAGTTGAATGAACTTGAAGTAGCCTTCTTCATATGGAGACTGTTTGAGCAAATATGGAGCATTGCAGCAAGCAAAGTACAACATATTTGGCCTGTGAAATGCCAATCATGAAATATGAATACCTGCTGCAGCAGGAGCTAACACCTTCGATGTTGATGTTGCTCCCAACATCAACTCAATAGAGAAACCCACTTCCCTATGAGGTGGTAAATATTAGATCTCTATTAGAAATACATCCTAAAATTGTTGCAAAACTATATACTTCTTCAATAGTTCAACATCCTCAACATCCTTACCTTTATCACTAGAATATGAACCGCAAACAATACGCATCATTTCCTGCTACTATGCTTTGCTTGCATTGATGTAACCATTCTCACTGATGTAGGCTTCCTCTTACCCTGCAATATTCTCTTCTTTCCATCATCATCCAAGCACTCAATAGCCTTATCATAGAAATTCACCTTAGTCCTATGAATGTACAACCAATCCATACTCAACAACATATTGTATGATCCCAATGGAAGCACATTTAAATGTGTTGATGTAGACATACCATTTAGCTCAAATGCATAAGATCTTACCCAATGATGAACTATTTTCTTAGTACCCGTAAACCACTACACCAAAAAAGACTTTGCATGCACTTCTTTATTCAAGAAACACTTATCCACTAGGTTATGACTAATATAACTATAGTTAGAACTAGGTTCAATCAAAATAGAAACAACTTGATCACAAATCTTACCTTCCATTTCAATAATATATTCTTCATGATCAACCTGCCTTTTATCCAATGCTACATAAATCTAAGGAATACTCTATCCAATATCCCCAACTGTCTATGCCTCCTTAGCACTATAAATATGAGGTCTTACACCCTGATGTTGCAGACAATATCTCCTGTGATGATCCTTGACACAACTCCAAAACTGTAAAGTCTTCCTTCCATCACTTTTGTTCTGCTCCTTAGACTAAAATCCCTATTCTCTATCAACTACATTGAATTTCATGTATGGTGTTTCATTCTCCTTGTCATTTGTATCCTAAGGTTTTCCTCTCTTCCTAGCCCACTTTCCTTTATTCTTCTCATTACCTTTCTAATCTTGATTAGACTTAGTCTTACTCTTTGATTTCTCATACTAGTGTTTCAACTTTCTAATGGCTTCCTCCATTGTTCTAGTCTCATCAAACTCAATATTGTCTTTGAATGACACTGGAAACCCACTGATGTATCTCTCAATCTTCACTTTCTCCTCCTTAATATAAGGCACATATCTCAACAACTCCAGGAATCTGCTAGTATACTCCACATTGATCATAGATCTCATCTTTAAATCATAGAATTCATTTTCCCTATCATCATAGTATCTTTTAGATTGATACTTCTTCTTGAAAAGTCTCTCAAACTCACTCCAAGTCAGCTTCTCTTCTCAAATGCCTCTAACATTCTTCACATCTCCCCACCAAATGTATGATTTTCCTTTAAGACTGAAAGTATTTATCCTGGCTTTCATATTCTCTAAGTAATCACACAATTTGGAAAACTTATTCATTCCAATAACCCAAGATTCTACATCTTGTGACTTCTTCATTTCTCCATCAAATGTAGGAGTCTTTTCTTTCTTGAACTCCTTTTCCAAGTACTGCTTCTCACTCCTCCTATATGGATGGTGGTGGTGATGCATTTTCTTTATCTCTCTAAACAAGAACTAGAATAGAACCCACAGTCATTACCGCTCCTCTTAAGTGTATCCATGAACTTAGCATCTCTGATTGTGTCATTCTTGTCAAGCTTATATCCTGATTGAGACTTTATGTCATATTCCCCATTGTTCCTTTCTTCATGTCAATGACCAATCCTAAGCAGTCCCTATCTCTACAAATCTGATAGACTCTGAAGGATGACTGCATTAACCTCTACTTACTTTTCCTATGCCCTTACAAGTATTTCCTATGGCTAAATGATCCTGTCATTATTTGTCTTATAACTTTTGATCTCTATTTTAGAAATTCTCAACGTATCTGTTATGTTAGGGGAGTACCCTTCACCATGTTGTTCATTTGATCTGTAGGGAGAATCACATGAACTATAGTCCACCATTTTGCTTGTCATATTGATCTTATACTTCCTACAAGCATACCATGTCATATAACCAAATATAAACATAAGCAACATACCTTAGTGAGGTTCATGGGAATATATCTCGTCTACACAATCAATTCATATTAGCACAACATATGTATATATAATGAAATCAAGATATCAGTCATCTCAACATTAACATCATCAATTTCTTCATGACGACACTACTACAATAGTGACTATCACAATGCATGCATAACAAGCACATATATACAACTAACATGCATGCATAACAAGCAAATTCCTCCCATCCAGTCCAAGTGTTGAACCTGGGAGCTCTAATACCACCCTATAACCACCCCTCCCACATTTACCTAGTTTCACTAGCCTTGTAGTGTAAACATGAGACGAAGAGTTACTATGACATGACCTAGCCTCCTAGATCCAATTAAGGAAGTCGAGCTGACCAACTGACCACAAATTGACAACTCACCTCATCCTTCAAGGCTACAAAGCACTCAGGGGCCAAAGAACCACCCTAGGTGACCAAACCTTTAGCTAAGGATCCTTTTCACACACTTTAACCCCCTACCACATGTATAAACATGCTTGGGTATGGTCATGACCCAAATTGTCTAGTTCAAAGGGTGTGGTCATGATATATGAGCCTCAATTCCAAGTCAACCTCCATACCACTGCCCAAAACTTCCTTAAACTTATCAAAATCATAAATGACATGAAAATAAGGTTAAACATACAAAATCAACTCAAAAACTTGACTTAGACTTCCCAAAACATAACAAGCATTTCGTCAAACACATGGAAAACAAGTAATCTACAAGTCATGAATGCATATATGATCATAAAAGTTTGAGATTCATCTAAGAATCACCGATATGACCCTATGCCCTCTCCACAAAGCTTCAACAACACCTATTAATCCATACTTCATCAATTGATCAATAGCTAAACCATTAATCACGAGAGCCATAGGGGGAACATATTATATGGACAACATATAACTAGAAATTAACCAGCATATAAACTATGGCATCCTAGCCATAATATCACCAACACATTGCCAACAAATATACATGAATCACCATAGAAGAATAGCTCTTATTAACATATGGAATTAAAAACCAAGTTAGGGACTTCCACGTACCACCTGACCAATATCTCTTTCAGCGAATCACCCTTGCACCATATTCCAAGCATGAATGTGGTATATCATGGAATAAACCAAACAAAAATGAATCAGGGTTTCTAGAGGCCAAACCACCTCAATCCTCAACTAGTGATTCCACCACACAGACAAACATCACTAACACCAACTAGATCAATCTATACCCAAGTTGTCCATGGCTCTAGGAACTAGTAACTCAACACACAACCTTCCAAGGCTCCAAATCGTTTATCTAACCCAGCTCCAAGGACTAGTAACTCAACCCACCAAAGGCTCCAAAGTTTATTTCCCAACCTAGGTTCTAGGACTAGTAACTCAACCCAAGTTGTTCCAGGGATTCCAAAGCATTTGTTCCAATCCACATCCATAAGGAATTATGAGAACCAACCACAAGAAAAAAAATAAAAAATCAAGTGGAACAAACCCACAACATCATGGCTATCTAGGAAATGGAAAGGCAAGGCCCAAATCAATGTTAATCCAGGAAATCCTCCATGTCAATGACAGAATATAACTAGATAATCAAATGCATATACCATGCATCCATAAATAAGCAAGGAAATCCCACCTGTAACCTGTTACCTGCAAAGCAATCCAGCTACAATTGTTGTTCCACTTATCCCCTTGTGCTTTCCTGATTTCCTTTTCCTTCTTTCTCCAAATATAATGCATGCCAAGGTGCTCCAAGAATGATCCAAGAAAACTTTAAGTGTGCAAGAGTATGAGAGAATGAATGAGATATCCAAATACTGAATTCACAAAAGTTGTGAACTAATCCTCAAAATCCTTTTTATCATTGAGACCTCTATTTTCTTCATTTTCTTTAATTTTTTCTTCAATTTCCCTCTCATGAAAATTTGTGACCTTTCATCTCCCTTTTCTCCTATTTTCCTTTATTTTATAAATAAAATGTCAATTAATGTCTCTTTTCCTTTGCCAATGCCTTTGTCAATTTCCATATCCATAAATTAATCACCAATGATACCCATCACTATGTTTTTCCCAAGATTCTGCTTGGTATACATGACCCATGACCTTGATCTTATTTTTATATCCATAGGAAATCAACCAAGGGTTGTTACAAACCCCTCCCCCTTGGGGGAACACCGTCCTTTGTGTTCAATGACACCTATAAACTAGCAACACACATGGTGCCCATGGAGCTTTATAACACAACTTGATACAACATTTACATCATATCATACTATTGATACCATGACCATCATAACATGAACATCATACTATTTATTGGAGCTTTATAACACAACTCGATGTGGTATTTACAACATACATATGCATATACATATAACCAACACAACATCAAACATATATACCAAAATGCATTTTCTCAACTAGCGAATAGAGAAGGATATATAGGCCACATATGATCAACCATATCCCATGTAGTTTCATCAGGCCCAAAGTGCTTCCGCTGCACTTTAACTTTATTGATTGCTCAATTCTAGAGCATGAGGCTATTTCGCTGCAAAATGCACTGAGGTTTTGATTGGAATTCTCCTTATATCTTCACCTGCAATACAAACCAATCAATCACTTGATCAACAACTTTCACATACTTCTTAAGCAATGACACATGGAAAACATCGTGGAATTTCATTGTTAGAGGTAGTGCAAGTCGGTAGGCCAGTGGTCCAATCCTATCAAGGATCTCGAAAGGCCCGCAATACTGAGGTGCCAGCTTGGCACATGATCCAATCCTCAAGGATCTCTTCTTGGGCTTGATGCACAAGTACACATGTTCCCCAACCTAAAAATCCTTAAATACCATGTGTTGATTTGCATAAATCTTCTATCTATCACGTGTTTCCTTTAGATTCTTCTTAATAACCTGCATTTCTTGTCCCATCTATGCCAACATGCCCGATCCAATCAATACCCGGTTCAGTGGATCACTCCAATTGATGGTAGTATTATAAATCTACCCATAAAGTTCCTCAAACAGAATCAACTTCAAAGACCCTTGATACCCATTGTTGTACACAAAATCTACCAATGTAAGATATTCCTCCCACCTCCTCTTCTAGTGCATGACATACATCCTCAACATGTCCTCAAGAGTCCTTTTGACCCTCTCTGTCTATCCATCTATCTGCAGATGGTAAGTTTTACTAAAGGCCAACTTTGTCCCTAAACCTACAAACAACTCCTTACAAAAATTGGAAATGAACTTGGAATCTTTGTGTGTACACAATATTCTTAGGAATACCAAGTAACCTCACTATCTCCCTAATGAAAATCTGATCTATGTCACTAATTGAGTTTGTTGACTTAATTGTGATGAAATGATCTACCTTAGTCAACATGTCAACCATAATCATAATAGAATCATGTTGCTTCAATGTCCTTGAAAAACCTATAATGAATTCCATGGAAATGACCTCCCATTTCCACTATGGAATCAAAATCGGCTACAATAAACCACCTGGATGCTTACACTCTACTTTTGCATGTTGACAATCCAAACATCTCGTGACATACTCAGCCATCTCTTTCTTCAAAATCGGCCAACGATAGAACTTTTCAAGTGTTTTTAATGTATTTTGATATCCCGGGTGACATTAATACGACTTAACTTGAAATTCATGCAAGATAAGATTCTTGAGCTCACTATTGTCCCACACATAGATCTTGTCCCTAAATCTGACCAAACCATCTATTGTGAGATGATAATCCACATCTTGTTCACTTGTACCGTGTTGTTGTAACTTGTGCTTAAGCTGCTGGTACCTGTCATCCTGTTTTTCTTCCTCTAATATTTGATCCTGTAAATATTTCCCATATGAACTCATAGTTCCAATGTAATTTACATGTACTCTTCTACTAAGAGCATTTTCAACCTTATTCTCCTTACCTTTAATGTACCTTATTTCGATGTTAAACTCACTAAGTGTAACCAACCACCTAGATTTCCTAGCATTCAGATTAGGTTGGTCAAACAAGTACTTCATCCCACTTTTATCACTCATCAGGAAAAACCTTTTGCCATGAAGATTTTTTCTCCACGTCTTCAGTGCATGAATGATCATTGCCAACTCAAGATCATGAGTCACATAGTTATGCTCGTGCTTATTCAATTTCCTTGACTCATAGCATACTACTTTTCCTTCCTGCATCAAAAATCCACCAAGTCCTCTCTTGCAAGCATATGCACATACCATAAACTCTTTGTTTGGATCTACAATCTTTATAATTGGAGCATTTGTAAGCAACTGCTTCAACTTCTCGAAACTAGTCGCACATTCCTTTGTCTATTCAAACTTCTTTTCTTTTCTCTACAAATATGTAATAGGACAGACAATCCATGAGAAGTTCCTGATTAACCTCCTACAATAACCTTCTAATCCCGTAAATGATATGACCTCATCTACATTTCTAGGAGTTTCCCATTCCATCATAGCTCTGATATTTTCATAAGTAAAATGCCAATTAATGCCTTTTTTCCTTTGCCAATGACTTTTCCAATTTCCATAGACAAATTAATCACCAGTGATACCCATCACAATGTTTTTCTAAACATTCATCTTGGAATATGTGTGCATGACCTTGGTCTCATTTTTATTTACATAGAAAATCTACCAATGGTTGTTACAACTTCCCAAGGTTGTAACTTTGGTATATGATCTTCATTTGGCATGCACAATAGACCGTTATAAATTTCTATCTGAGGAATACAAATTATGACTTAAAAAAATTTCCACGTGTTGCACATTTACCCATTTCTCTAAAAAATGTCATTTAGAGCCTCAAAATGGATCTCAAATTTCAAGACCCGAAAAACTACCAAAAATATATAAAAAAAATTGTCGAAATAGGAAACTATGCTAGAAATTAGGAAACTAAAGGAAAAATTGTTGGGGTTCCAAGTGGAATAGGAGTGTGGCCACCAATATCTACTTGGGAAAATTCTGCTAAATTTGGTCCTTGGTGAGCCACTTGCCTTGGTACAAGAGCTAGCCAGCTTTGACAAACTGATACAACTAGATCCTCTGTGGGCGGGCATTTTTACATTGTGTGTCCATGATCTGATTAGTTGTGGTCTATTTGATGCAATCTGGATTGAGCTTTGTTGGTGTCAACGCCTCAGCAATGTATGATGTGTCCAACAATGGTGGGAAGTATGGTCAAAGGTGGTCCACATTGAATATGGGGTGCAGGCCAAGGAATGGAGGGATACTTATCTTGAAAGCATTATTACCCATGGCCTTAGTGATCGTGTAAGTCCCATATAGAAATGATCAAAGATTCCAATGGGCTCCAGTAAGGCGTTCCTTTTGTAGATGCAACCACACCTTGTCGACCACTTGAAACTTATGTGGCAACCAATATTGATCATGATGTTATTTATAATTGGCATTGGCTTTATCTAGCATATAATGAACCTACTCGTGGATGTGTTGGATGTGTTCAATAAACATGGTGGCCTTGTCAGCTTTGGATTGTAAATGTGAAAATTCTACCTCTGTAGTCACAAGAGGCATGGAAACATCAATTGGGAACAATGATTGAAATCACAGGCCCACTTGAAATGGGTTGTGGCCTATTGAGCTATGGAGAGCTCTATTATAGCTATGTTGCACAGAGGGAAGACTCTTATCCCATGTTCATGGATGATTGGAGTTGTACATGCATAGTATGTGCACTATCATCCTATTAACAACCTTTATCTGGCCATCATTCTAGGGGTGGGATGTCATCGACTTGGTGAGCTTGGTGTCTAACAATGACCAAAGGCTCGACCAGAGTGCACTCAGGAACCTGTTTCCCTAATATGATATAATGGTCTGCTGGATCCCAAAATGCACCCACACTCATTTGAAGAAGATTTTCGAAGTTTCTTTTGTTGTGATATTCTTCTTGTAAGCTGCCAATATAGCCATCTTAGAAACCTATCAACAACCACAAATACACAATCATTATCATGTTTAGTAGAAGTAAGGACAATCATATAATCCATAGAGATGGATTCCAAAGTCCAGCTAGGAGTAGGCAGAGGAGTGTACAGACCTTGCTTCTTAATGGTTGGCTTGGCGATGACACAAGTAGTGCATGATCTAATATATTTTCCAACATATTTTTTGGGTTTTGGCCAATAAAAATACTTATATAGTACTACCACTATTTTTCTAGACAAAAATATCTCGCAACCTTCCTCCCAAATCAGCTTGCCACGCTCGCTTGAAGGAACACAAAGGTGCCCCAGGTAGCATAACAATGCATCCTGGAGGTGGAAGTATGGTACTTTCTTTCCATTCATCAACATCTGGTATGTGGTGATGAATTCTGGATCATTTTTGTACAATTTCAACCATTCATAAGTCTCCTACCCATAAGAGTTGAGAAAGTGGTCATTGCCATAACTAGGGGTCGATTGAGGCAATCTACAACATTATTTGTGTTTTCCTTCTTGTATTTAATTTTCAAATGAAATTTTTGTAGATATGTGGACTGTTTCCGATGGTGATAATTCCACAACTTCCCTTGTGTCTGTATAAATTGAAGAGATCGGTGATCTATGTGAATGATCATCTCCTTCCCCATAATGTAATATTTCCACTGCTAGTAAGCCTACATGATGGAATAGATCTCCTTCTCATAGGTGGGGTATTTCTAAATCGCATCGGAGAGTGTCTCATTGTGATAGGACACCAAATTCTCTTGCTAGGTGAGAATTGTACCAATAGCATATTTAGAAACATCTATCTCAATTTCAAATGGTTGTTGCCAATTTGGCAATGTGAGTACTGGTGCAGAAAAAAGGTGGTGTTTCAGCTTAATGAATTCCTTTTATTAGGACTCGAACCAAAAAAACATATCTTTCTCTATACCCTTGGTAACTTGACTCAAATCCCAAGTGCTATGAGAAAATCTCAACTCAAACCTTCAATAGAAATTGCCAAGGCCCAAAAAGCTATGAAGCTTTTTTAGAGTTATCAAGAATAAACAATACCAAATGACTTAGGTATTAGCCACATCCACATGCACAGTTGGCTCATCAATGATGTAGCCAAAATATTAAACCTAGTTCATGCCAAAGGAGCATTTCTTCAAGTTGGCACATGGTTTGTGTTGTCGTAGGGTTTTAAGGCCCTATCCAATATGTTGCAAGTGCTCTTCCAGCTCTTCTTGAAGATGAGGATGTTTTTCAAATATACAACTAAGAATGAGTTGGTGAAAGGCCACAATATTTCATCCAAGAAACCTCATAAAAATTTGCATGGGAATTTGTCAACCCGAATGGCATGGCTAACCACTCAAAAAGGCCCTCCTTAGATTTGAAGGCAGTCTTCCATACATCTGTGGGTTCTATTGGAACTTGGTGATTGCCAAACTTCAAATCAATATTGTTGAAGTACTTGGCCCCCTTGAGCTGGTCAAGAAGGTCATTAATCTATGGGATTGGATGCATGTTCTTGATAATGATTTTATTCAGTGCATGATAATCAATGCAAATTCTCTAGGTACCATCCTTATTTTGTATGAGTATAATTAGGCTCCACAAGGTGAGAAATTTCGTCGGATGTGCCCCTTTTATAGAAACTCCTAGATCTAGTGCTTGATTTCCATGTTTTTTAGAAGAGGGTGGTGGTATATTGGGCCATTGGATAAAGGTGCTCCTAGAGTTAAATCAATCAAATGATTGGCTTGAAAATGAAAATGTACCCTTGTGGGTGAGGAGAAGATGTCCTTGTACTCTTCCATGATATTATCAACTTGCTTTTGTTGTCTGGAGGAACCCTTTCTAGGGACCATGGATGTGGCCACGATCTTCACCTTACTTTGAGAGTGAATTAGAAAGAAAAAAATTCTTGGTCTTGGAGATGATCTTACTGCATTTCTTAGTAGAGATAAAAGAAATGGTGGTAGGAGGGGCTACCTTCGGTATCTTGTATAGTTTTATGCCAAAAATAATAATAATAGTGTGAGGTTTGGACTCATGCACGACATGATGCTTTCATAGGTATGGTTTCCCTAATAAAACATCACAAACTTCAAAAGCAACAACATCACATGGTACCTCATTCATGAAGGGCTTCACGTTGTAAGGAAGGCAACATTGTTGGTTGACATGGAAATCTCATCCTTGATGGAGACACACTATGGTGTATGGTTGTGGGTGTGGTGTGGTAGGCAACCCCAACTAATTAATGACCTCTAATGAGATGAGTCTCTTTTTTCTCCCTCTGTTGACAATGAACTACATCGGAGAACCCATCACCCACATCTGTGAGTGGAAGAGATACCCCCCCTCCTCTGGATCTTCAGGCTCAATATTATGGATCTTCATGTTGGAAATGGTGGCACTAGGTTCTGCATCAATAATGTGCTTCCCCTTTTCATTCCCCTTGTCTGGTTCTAGCTTAAATTGAGAACATGCATCTGACTATGAAGCTTTTACATCTACCACCAGTGACTGCTTGGCGCGACACTCGTTTGTGTAATGGGTGGGGTTCTTGTGGAACTCACGCCACTTTCCTTTTTCATTCTTCATCTTCATGGTGTTATTATTTCATTGTGACTTCGATTGGTTGTCCTTAGTCACTCCACCTTGGCTATATCCTTTGTTCTACAATTTGAAGGTACCTTTTCCCTGCTTTAGATTCATAGGTCCAAAGTCTCACTTCTTCTATTTAAATTTATGCTCAATCTTGACAACATATCGATATGTTGCACCAATCGAGGAGATGTCTAGGAACTCCATTTTTGCCTAGATGCATTTGTGCCAAAAGCTATGATACTTGAGTACCAAACGCTGCTTAGAATCCTTGATACCCAACTTTGTACATAAGGTATGTAAACTATTCATGAACTCTTGCACGTCTTGGTCCCTTTCCTACCGTAGTATGGTCCATTTTATGTACTTATATAAATAGCTCCCGACAGGGTAATATTGTTCCTTGATGACATCTCAAAAAGAATTCAAAGAGAGTGCGGCTAAACGTAGTGAGGGTTCCTCCCTGTCCCTTTGCTCACAGTAAGTTTCCCACCAGTCCTTCTCATGGGGGCTGACTTTGAGGAGTACAAAAGTAATCTTTTCCCTATCAAAAAGTTTATGGACTGAAAAATATCCTTCTAGAAAATTCAACCATTTATTTAAATAATTTTCCTCTATCTAGGCTTCCAATATAGGAATTTCAAAGTTAATTTGTACCTTAAAGGGGCTAGCACCTCCAAAGTTACTGTTGAATGAAGATGCTTCACCCGCTAATATTCGCCAAAGGATATGGGGAAAATTATCCATTATCTCGTTCATTTGTCCCTTGAAGGCCTCTTTGAGAAACAATTTAAAAATATCTCCTATTCCCTCATATTTCTTTTCTTCCAGCCTGGAAATTTGTCAGGGTTGGCGAGGCCAATCTTGCAAGGGTTCAACTAGTTCAAGTCCCAACTCCTTATACCCAGACCTCATTGGGGACATGCACAAAAAAATAGAGAAAGAGAAGATTGATATGATACCATTGATCTGGATTTATGAAGGAACGAAACGAAGTATAGATTTAAACAAAAACACATAGATATAGCAAAACATAACTTCAATTAATAAATAGAAACTACTAAAAACTATTAACGTGTAGGAAGGAAACAAACTAGCTCTGAGGATGGTAGCTTATCTCTGAGAAGAGATGTGATGGCTACATGAATTATGAATTGAGTTACAATGAGGCTCTCATGCCTTTTTATCATCAAGAAACAATGGAAAACCCTAAACATCCCAAAACCTAACCCTAGAAGATGAAGCGCCAAAATCTTGTGGGCCCTGCTAGGGTTAGTTGGAATGTCAACTTTCCAAGGATTGTAATTGTAACAACCCCTGGATGATTTCCTATGTAAATAAAATAAGATCAAGGTCATGGGACATGTATTCCAAGTTAAATGTTTAGAAAAACATAGTGATGGGTATCACTTGTAATTAATTAATGGCTATGGAATTGACAAAGGAATTAGCAAAGGCAAAGTGGCATTAAATGAAATTTCATTTCTGAAAATAAAAATAAAATAGGAGAAAAGAAAGGTGAAAGGTTGCATATTTGCATGAGAGGGAAATTGAAGGAAAATGGAGAAAATGGAGACCTCAACGATAAAAAGGCTTTTAGGATCAATTGCTAGCTTTTTCCCAATTTAGATTTGGAGATCTCTTATATTCTCTCATTTCTCTCATACCCTTTCACACTTAGAGAATTCTTGGAGAATTGTTGGACCACTCTAGTACTCACTTGGATTTGGAGAAAGAAGGCAAAGGAAAGCAAAAAAAGTGCAAGGGAATGGTTGGATCAACGACTACAAATGGATTGCTTTGCAGGTAATAGGTTGCATGTGTGATTTCCTTCCTGATTTATGGATACATGGTATATGCATGTGATTATCTAGTTATGTGTTTTCATTGGCATGAATATTTTCTTGGATTGATAGTGGTTTTGGCCTTGCCTTTCCATTTCTTGGATAACCATGGCATTATGGTTTTTTCCACTTGATTGTTTTTTGATTGGCTCTCATAATTCCTTATGGTTGTGGGTTGGAACAAATGCTTTGGAAGCCCTAGAACAACTTGGGTTGAGTAACTAGTCCTAGAGCTTAGGTTGGGAAAAACACTTTGAATCCCTTGGTGGGTTGAGTTACTAGTCCCTGGGGCTTGGTTTGACAAATGCTCTGGAGCCCTAGAAGGCTATGGGTTTAGTTGCTAGTTCCTAGAGCCCTAGATAGCTTGGGTAGCAACCCATCTAGTTGGTGTTAGTGATGTGTGACCGTAGAGGTGGAATCACTGTGGTTGAGGGTTGAGGTGGTTTGGCCTCTAGAATCCCTAGTTTGGTTTTGTCTTGGTTTATTCCATGAGATCCCACATTCATGCTTGGAATATGGCGCAGGGATGATTGGCTGAAAGAGAGATTTGGTTCAACCCAATATATGGTCAGGTGGTACATGGAAGTCCCTGAATTGGTTGGTATTTTCATATATTAATAAGAACTATTCTTCTACTGTGATTCATGTATACTTGTATTGATTATATAAGTGATATTATAGTTGAGTTGTCATGATTCCTATGTTGGTTATTTTTTTGTTATATGTTGGTTATATGATTTGTACCATTTGTGGCTCTTGTTATGAATTGTTTAGTTATTAATTGGTTGATGAATGTATGGACTAATAAGTGTTTTTGTAGATATGTGGAGAGGGCATAGATCCTTCTTAATGATTCTCTGTTGAGTTAATTGAATTAGTGAACATATATGTATTTATAACTTATAGGCTTTATGTACACAAAGTGTTTGTATAAATGATTAGCCTAGACATCCAACATCTCGGGGTCGTAACTTTGGCATGTGACCTCTGTTTGACTACCATAATACCTCCTTTCAAAGATCTCCATGAGGAAGCCGAGAAAAACATCTGTGGAATGAATTTTAGCACTTTTTTGGTCTCTCCTTTTTCCCTGAAAATGTTGTCTAGGCCCTCAAAATGGCCTTGGAAGTTTAGAACCTAAAAAACTGCCAAAATAGAAAGTTATGTTAAATTTAAGGAAATGAAACTGGAAATAACTAATGTTCAGTGTGGATAGGTTGATAACAGTGTGATCACATGTCACTAGGTGTTTGCAGTTAGTTATCGACATGTGGACCCCATTTTCCATAAGTGCATCTTGGAAATCAGGTCTCACATAATAACTCTTTGTCTCGTGTTTACCCTAGCAGGGTAGTGAAATTGGGTAAATGTGGGAGGGGGTGGTTACAGATTGGTATCAAAGTAGCCACATTCAACACTTGGACTAGATGGGTTGAATGTGTTTGTTATGCATGCATGTTCATTGTCTATGTGTTTGTTATGAATGCATTGTGATAGTCTTTGTTGCAATTGTGTCGTCATGTATAGGTTGATGATGTTCATGTTGGGACGACTGATATATTGATTTAATTATGTATACATATGTTGTGCTAATCCGGATTGATTGTGCATATGCGATAGCCTCCCCTGAACTTCACTAAGGTATGTTGATTATGTTTATATATGGTTTATATGACATGGTATGTTTGCAAGAAGTAAAAGATCAAGATGACTATCAGGATGGTGGACTACAATTCACATGATTCTCCCTACATATCAAATGAACAACATGGTGATGAAAACTCCCCTGACATAGTAAATACATTGAGAAGTTTGAAATCATAGATAAGAAGTTGTAAGAAAGATAATGAAAGGATAATTTAGTCACATAAAAGACTTTCCAAAGCACAGGAAAAATAAGAAAAAGTTAATGCATTCATCCTTCAAAGTCTATCAAATTTGCAGAGACACGGACCACTTAGGATCAGTCATGGATACGACGAAAGGACCAATGGGGCATATGGCAGTAGGTCTCAATCAAGATACAGGTTTGACAAGGATGACATAGTCATATATGGTAGGTTCTTGGATACACCTGATAATAGGGGTAATGACCATGGATCCTATTCTAGTTCTAAGATAAAGAGACATTATCATTGCCAACATCCATAAAGGAGGAGTGAGAAGTAGTACTTTCCAGAGGATTTCAAGAAAGTAAAGCCTCCTACACTCTATGGAGAAACGAAGAAGTCACAAAATGTAGAAGCTTGGTTGCTTTGGATAAATAAGTTTTTTAGATTTTCATGATTATTCAGAATATATGAAAGTCGGGATAGTTACTTTCAATCTTAAAGGAAAAGTAGACATTTGGTGGGAAGATGTAAACAATGTCAGAGGCATTCGAGAAGAGGATCTGACTTGGAGTGAGTTTGAAAGATTTTTCAGGAAGAAGTATTTATCTGAAGGATATTATGATGACAGGAAAAAGTATTTTAATGAGTTGAAGATGGGATCTATGACCAATGAGGAGTATATTAGTAGTTTCTTGGAGTTGTTGAGATATGTGCCTTATTTCAAGGAGGAGAAAGGAAAGATTCAGATATTCATCAACGTGTTGTCGGAATCATTCAAAGATGAAATTGAGTTTGATGAGCCTATATTGCTGGAGGAAACCATAAAAAAGTTGAATCATTGTTATGAGCAATCAAAGAGCAAGACTGAGTCTAAGTAGGATTGGAAAGGTAATGAGAATAATAAAGGAAAGTGGGCTAAAAAGAGAGGAAAACCTTAGGATACAGATGGCAAGGAGAATGTAGTACCATACAAGAAATCCAATGCAGTGGACAAAGGTCAGGGATTTCAATCTGAGGAGAAGAACAAGGGTGATGGCAAGAAGCCTTTCGAATGTTGGACTTATGGCAAGGATAATCGTAGGACATATTTTCCACATTATCAGGGTGGTAGACAGCAAATTTATAGTGCTCGGGAGGCACAGATAGTTGGGGACGTTAGGCAAAGTATTCCTCAAATTTATGCAGCATTGGATAACAGGGAGGTTGGTCATCAGGCATCTATTATCGAGATGGAAGGTAAGCTTTGTGATCAAGTTGTTTCTATTTTGATTGACCATGGATCTAACTATAGTTATATTAGTCCTGACCTGGTGGAAAATTGTCGCTTGAAAAAAGAAGTGCATGCAGAGTCTTGGTTGGAGAAGTTGGCTACAGGTACTAAGAAAATATTTCATCATTGGGTAAGATCTTGTGCATTTGAGTTGAATGGTATGTCTACATTAGTGCATCTAAATGTGCTTCCATTGGGATCATACAATATGTTGTTGGGTATGGATTGGTTATACATTCATAGGACTAAGATAGATTGCTATGATAAGGATATTGAGTGCTTGGACGATGATTCAGAGAAGAGAATCTTGGAGGGAAAGAAGAAACCTACATTAGTGAGAATGGTTACAACTATGCAGGCAAAGCACAGTAGCAAGAAAGGGTGTGTATTTTTTGCAGTTCATATTTCTAGCAACAAAGGGAAGGATGTTGAGGATGTTTATGCCTTGAAGAGGTATATGGTTTTGCAGTAGTTTCAGAATGTATTTCCAACAAGGATTTTAGAGATACCACCTCATAATGGAGTGGACTTTTCTATTGAGTTAATGCCAGGAGCAACACCAACATAGAAGGAACCATAGAGGATGATAACTTTAGAGTTATTGGAATTGAAATTGCAACTTAGGAAATGCTTGATAAGGGATGCATTAGGCCAAGTGTGTCACCTTGGGGTGCACCGATGTTGTTTTTGAAGAAAAATGATGGCACTCTCAGGTTATGCATTGATTACAGGTAGTTGAACAAGGTGACAATCAAGAACAAGAACCCTTTAATGTAGATTGACACTTTGTTTAATCAGTTGAAGGGAGCATTAGTGTTCTCGAAGATTGATTGGAGATCATGATATCGTCAGGTACACGTCAAAGAAGAGGATATTTATAAGGCCACCTTTCGGACTAGGTATGGGCATTATGAGTTTGTTGTGGTTCCTTTTGGTTTGACTAATGCTCTAGTTACATTCATGTGTTTGATGAATAGTGTGTTCCATCCTTATATGTACAAGTTTGTGATAGGATTCATTGATGATATATTAATATATTCTAAGAATGAGGAAGAGCATACAAAACATCTAGCAGCGGTGTCGAGATTGCTAAGAGATCATCAGTTGTATGGAAAACATAGTAAGTGTAGTGTATTTCAGACAATTTCATTCTTTGGGGCATGTGGTTTCCAAAGAAGGTATAGTGATAGACCCAGAAAATATCAGAGCTATCATGGAAAGGAAACTCCTAGGAATGTGGATGAGGTCAGACCATTTATGGGGTTAGTAGGTTATTACAAGGCATTCATCAATAACTTCTCATGAATTCCATATCCTATTGCATCTTTGCATACAAAAGGAAATAAATTTGAATGGATAGAGGAATGTGCAACTAGTTTTGAATAGTTGAAACAGTTTCTTAGAAATGATCTAGTTCTAAAGATCACAGATCCAGATAAAGAGTATTTGGTATGTTCAAATGCTTGAAAAGAAGACTTGGTGGGGTTTTAATGCAGGAAGGAAAGGTAGTATTCAAGGAAATTGAATGAACATGAGCAGAATTATGTGATGCATGATCTTGACTTGACAGTGATCATTCATGCACTGAAGATGTGGAGGCACTATCTTATTGGAAGATGATTCATTTTAATGAGTGATCACTGTGGGCTGAGATGCTTGTTTGGCCAACCTAATATGAATGTCATGCAAGATAGGTGGTTATCCACACTTAGTGAGTTTGACATCGAGATAAGGTACATTAAGGGTAAGGAGAATAGGGTTGCAGATGCTCTTAGTAGAAGAGTGTCAGTAAATAACATAGCAGCTATGAGCTCATATGGGATATATTTACATGATCAAATCTTATAGGCAAGACAAGATGATAGACACCAAAAACTTAAGCAGAGGTTACAACAACAGGGTACAAGTGACCAAGATGTGGATTATCATCTCATGACAGATGGTTTGGTGAGATTTAGGGACAAGATCTATGTGCCAGACAAGAATGAGCTCTAGAAGCTTATCTTGAGGGAATTTCATGTTAAGTCGTGTTTAGGTCACCCGGGATATCAAAAGACTTAGACAGTTGTGAAGCAGTTTTACTACTGGTCAAACTTGAAAAGGAAGTGACTGAGTTTGTGGCTAGATGTTTGGATTGTCAACAAGTAAAAGAATAGTGCAAGCACCCAAGTGGTTTATTACAGTCGATTCCAATTCCGAAATGGAAATGGGAGGTCATTTCCATGGTTTTCATTACAGGTTTATCGAAGAGATCTAGACAACATGATTCTATTAACGTTGTGGTTGAAAATTTGACAAAGGTAGCTCACTTCATTCCAGTGAAGTCTACTAATATAACTAGTGACATAGGTCATATTTTCATTAGGGAGATAGTGAGGTTGCATGGCATCCCTAAGAAGATTATATTAGATAGAGATGTTAAGTTCACTTCTAGGTTTTGGAAAGAGTTGTTTGCATGTTTGGGGATAAAGTTAGCCTTTAGTACAACTTATCATCCATAGATATATGAACAGACAGAGAGCGTTAACAGGATCCTTGAGAACATGTTGAAGATGTACGTCATGCATCAACAACAAAAGTGGGAAGAGTATCTTCCACTTGTAAATTTTCATACAATAATGGGTATAAGGAATCTTCGAAGATGAGTACTTTTGAGGCACTTTATGTGCAGAACTGTACTACTCCCATTAGTTGGAGTGATCGAGTCAATAGGGTGTTGATTGGACCAAATATGTTGGCAGAGATGGAACAGGAAATGCAGGTTATCAAGAGGAATTTGAAAACAACATAGGCAGTAAGAAGAGTTTTGCAGATCAACATAGGGTATTTAAGGAGTTTTAGGTTGGGGAGCATGTGTACGTGTACATCAAGCCCAAGAAGAGGTCCTTGAGGATTGGGTCGTGTTCCAAGCTCACAGCTTGATATTATGGGCCTTTTGAGATCCTTGAGAGGATTGAACCAGTGGCCTATAGACTTGCACTACCTCCGACAATGAAAGTCCATGATGTTTTCCATGTTTCATTGTTTAAGAAGTATGTCAAGGATGTTGACCATGTGATTGACTATTTTGTATTGCAGGTGGAACCCGAAGGAGAATTCCAATCAGAACCTTAGTGCATTTTGCAGTGAAATATTCTCATGCTTTGTAATAGAGAAATCGAACAAGTTAAAGTGCAGTGGAAGCACCCTTGGCCCAATGAAGCTACATGAAATTTGTTTGATCAAATGTGGGCTATGTATCCTTCTCTATTCATTGGTTGAGTAGATGTATTTTGGCATAGGTGTTTGATGCAGTGTTAT
>APFE030222410.1:305200-317144 GCA_000404065.3 Pinus taeda
TGTTTAGTTATTGATTGGTTGATGAATGCATGGACTAATAAGTGTTGCTACAACTATGTGGAGAGGGCATAGAGCCTTCTTGATTATTCTTTGGTGAGCTCATTGAATTAGTGCATATATATGTATTTATAATCTACGGGCACTATGTACACAAAAGAAATGTAAACTTTGAAACATGAACTATAAACTCAAAACAGGATCTGTAGCCAAAAAAACCCCCAAAAAACATGAAAAACAACCTAAACACGAAAAATGTTGATGCTAGAATACTAGAATGTTTGAAAATTTTAAAATTTTCACAAATTTTCAACTATGACATTATGGAAAAAATTTATGACTAAAAAACATTTAAAAATAAACACCTGAATGAAATAGTCATTATACAAGGACTAATTTCTTTTTTAAATGTTAAAAATATGACGACTTTAAAATTTTAGCCTAGGACAACTTGACACATTGCAACAAAAATTTAAAATTCGACCATCAAATTTACACACAATGTAAGCAAACTAGACCCATTGTAATGAAAACTTAAATACCAACCATGAAATTGACACATTGTGAGGGTGGACTCTATCTTCTATAACAAAAACTTTAAAATCAACAATCAAATTGAGACATAATGAGATTGGGTTTCTAGGCTTGGTAGGCCGATTATGAGAATCGGCCTTGTGTCCAGGCCGATTCTCGGAATCAGCCTTGGGCCCAGGCCGATTATCGAAATCAGCCTGCCAAGGTGCCATTTTAAAAATATATATATATTATAAATGTTTATAATTATTTTTATTTATTTATTTTTTAAATTATGGTTGTTTTATGTTTTTATTTTGTTAATTATGTTTTTTTTTGTGTTTTCTTTAATTGTGTTTTTTTGTTTTATATGTTAGTTTTTGTTTATGTTTTTTTATTTGTTTTTTATTTTTATTTAATTTGAATTTGGTTTTTTTGTTGCTTTATATTTATTTTTTTAATTATTTAAAATTATTTCAATTTTCTTCATTTTTTGGCTTAATTTCTAATTCTCCTTTTTTTCTTAATATTTGTTTAGTTTTTATTTTTTTTTTCTTTAATATTTATCTTTTATAATTTTCGTTTTTTTTATTGTTAGTTATTATTTTTTGTCTTTTATGTATATTTTTATATTTGTGTTTTTTTTGCCTGAGTTTATATTGTTTTTTTTTTGCATGTTTTTATATTCTGTTTTTTTTGCTATGTTTATATTTTGTTCATTTATTTTTTATATTTTTTAGGTTTTTTTTGGGTTTTTATATTATTTATATTGTTTTGTTATATATTCTAATGTTAATATTTATTTTTTAATTTGTAAAAAAATTTCAAAATTCATTATAAAAAATATATAATAGTAAAGAAAACTCATAAAATAAACACTTGTTTGGAAAACCCTTTAAAAACTAATATCCTACAACCAAAAACAAGAAGAGAAATAAGACAACTTTAAAAACTGTTAAATAACCAACATTTAAAAAAAAAAAATTGTTAAATAATCAACATTTAAAAAAAAAATTTGTGCATGGTAAGGACATAGGAAAATTTAAAGTGTCAAAAAAGTTGAATGCTTATATTGAATGTTTTTCAAAATCTGCATGAAAATCACCAGCATTTAAACAAAATGTTCATATTTGATACATAAAAAAATTGGAAGTGTAAAAAATATGCTAAAAAAAGATGTATTCTGAATCAGCGTTTTTCAAAATCGTTTGATTTTTTTGCTACCTCAAAAAAAAGGTAATCGTATCAATTCCCATTTCAAAATTTACATTGTTACAAAGTGTTTGTATAAATGAGTATTTTGAACCTCCAACTTCCTAGGGTCATAACTTTCGCATACAATCTCTGTTTGACAATCATAATACCTTGTTTCAAAGATCTCCATGAGGATACCGAGCAAAAAATTTGTGAAAATGATTTTGGCACTTTTCGATGTCTCTCTGTTTCCCTGAAAATGTCGTTCAGTCCCTCAAAATGGCCTCGGAAGATTAGAACCCGAAAAACTACCAAAAATAAAAAGTTTTCTTAAATTTAAGGAAACGAAAATAGAAACAAATGGTGTTGGGTCAAGATAGGTTGATAACGGTGTAATCATGTGTCACTAGGTGTTTGCAGTCAGTGCTAGACATGTGAACCCCATTTTCTATAAGTGCATCTTGGAAATCGTGTCTCACGTAATAACTCTTCATCTCATGTTTACCTTGGCAGGTCAGTGAAATTGTGTAAATGTGGTAGGGGTTGGTTACAGATTGGTATCAGAGCATCCAAGTTCGTAGCCTCCCCTAAACTTCACTTGAGATGTGTTGATTATGTTTATATATGGCTTATCTGACATGGTAAGTTTGCAGGAAGAAGAAGATCAACATGACTAGCATAATGGTGGACTACAATTCACATGATTCTCCCTATAGATCAGATGAACAACATGGCAATGAGTACTTCTGTGACATAGAAGATACATTGAGAAGTTTGAAAGCAGAGATCATAAGTTGTCAAGTGGATAGTGACAGGATCATTTAGTCACAAGAAAGACTTGCCAGAGCATAGGAAAAGCAAGCAGAAGTTGATGCAAACATCCTTCAAAGTCTATCATATTTGAAGAGACAAGGATCGCTTAGGATTAGTCATAGACATGAGGAAAGGACCAATGGGGTGTTACACAAAAAATTGTCACCATGACTTTCTGTAATCAATATGAGTCTATCAAAACTCATACATACCTCCTTTGCAAGTCTTAAACCTCAGCTTTGCATATCAAGCTTTGAAAATGAGAGAAAGTTCTTAAAAATCTCTAAAACTCTGGTTTCGCACTTTCTCTTAGCATTACCTACAGTACCGCATCCATTGGTCATGTCCCATGCACACCTGACCACTCTGTATCTACATTATGGGTGCGAACCCCTGTAAAAGTTAAAAAGACGCAAGTTTATTCTTAAAAACTCACTTTGAGTCAATTCTGGAAGCTTCTAGAGGGAATCTTGCGCTGGCAAGTTCGCTCCTTGAGGGTGCATGCATCCCATTCCTTAAGGAGCTAACCCCTTGATGTGAGGAGCTTATCCCCTTGAAGGAGGACTCTATCCCTTCAATGGTGGACCAATAACCTCCTTCCCTTGCACTATAAAATGAAGCTTTGGGTTGGTTACAGGGGAGATTGAAAGCTAAATATTTTTTAGGGTAAATGATGTTGGAACTTAGTCTTCCTAATTGAGATTTTGAGATGAGATATTACATACCTTTTGATCTCATTGGGAGGAGAATGAGGCTTGTCAAAGTAGAGGAGATTCCTGCTTGGACCCTAGGAAGAGCTTGTACAGAATCAAGGCACCAAGGTTGTAAAGTTCTTCTTTGTTAAAGTTAATACAATCAAGTTTATTTTTCTCAATTAGTTGTGTTTAATGGTTTATTTCATAGACTCCTTGATCACTATGATGAACATGATTTATTATATTAGCTATGCAGGTGTTCTTTGATGTGTGCTTGTTTGTGTTTGCAGGTTATTAAAAGGAAACTCTTTGAAGCTGTTGGAGCAAGGTTGCTACAAACTAGCATTGGACTTGAGGTAGGGTCTATAAAACACCTCTTAGTTTTTATTAATGAATCAAAATATGTTTAGAGAAAAGTAGATTTTCTTGTCCTGCTTGTTGCTAGATATCAATTAATACTAGGGAGATTGGTCTTGTTCGCAAGAACGATTTATCTACTTAACAAATTGGCGACTCCACTGGGGAAATCTACAAAGAATTCTTCTCCTATTATAACTTTACCAAATTCCCCGATAGGAGAAGCTTCCGCTGAAGTTCCTGCCGATATTCATGTTGTAGAATCTTCTATGGCCAAATCCAAATCCGGTGGTAAAAAGAAAGGGAAGAAGAAAAATAAACAAAATGCAAAAGAGAAACCAGAAAAAACTGAATCTACTGACAAGAAACGTAAACCTCGCTATCCTCGTATCATTTGTGATGAGGAGCACTTTACAAGAGATTGTCCAAATCGAGTTGAGGTTTCGAAAATCGTTAAAGTTTCTCAAATTCCTGTTGTCTTGAAGGATCCTTTTCCCACTCAAGATAGTAAGATGATAGGTTCTTCGTCAAATGCCTCAGAAGAACCAATTATGATGATGTCCCATGTTAGGATTGCGACACGATCACAAAATTATGGAAGTAAGAATCTTGTTGGTGGTAAGGAACCAGAATCTTCTAGTTCAAACCCATCAACTTCAACTCCTCCTAGTTCCGATCCACTACAGATCGAGAAACCTAATCCAGACTTAGTAATCACACCGCCTGCTAAACGTATACTTCGCAAGTCAGCTTTCAATCCACATGTGAGAGCTGCTCAGAACTATAACATTGTTGAAGATCTAGCTATATCCCCTTCCGCAATGTCGGCTTTGGAGGTGTTGCAATCATGTCCAGCACAACGTAAATTGCTTTTGTCTGCTATAGGAGCTGTTGATGTTCAGGATTCCAACCTTATAATCTTCGATTTATAAAATAGTACACCTCGCTTACCTCATCAAATGGCTTTCCAGATTCCAGTGTTAGTAAAAAACAGGCCTTGTTTTCAAACTATGATTGATGAGGGCGCTTCAATGTGTATTATGTCGATTTCATGTTGGAAATCGCTTGGTTCGCCGACACTTAACCAATCCCCAACGATTTTGAAGGCTTTTGATGGTCGATGGTTTCATCCTTATGGCATTCTGCAGGATTTACCTATAGGGGTAGAAGGCAAAACTGTTAATCTAGATGTGGAAGTGGTTGATGCCCCTCTAGATTACAACCTTCTTTTGGGTCGTAGTTGGTCTTACACTATGACTGTTATTGTTTCGTCGGTCTTTCGGCTTATTAAATTCCCTCATAATGGAAATATCGTTACAATAGATCAGTTGACTTACTTTGCATCCGACCCAGCCTCTTCTAAGAGTATTCAACATGTCGGTAAAACAACTATCCCTTATAAGGATGTTGGGGTGGGATTAGTCAAAGATTCTGGTTTGCTAGGAACTTTTTCCTTTCCTCCTCCGAACATATCACCTCCTTTTGCAACCATTCATATGATTTCATCAGACACTATTGTTCTTGATGACCCTTGGATCGTTCCTTCTGATTCCGAGATGGACTCATTTGGTGATGCCATTGCCTTGAGTCCATTTGAAGTTGCATATCAGGCGGTACAGTCATTTTCCGACTCTCGTTCAACTGAAATTGATCCAATGAATGTGGTTGATGGGGAGTCACTTTCAATCTCAACCTCAGATTCAACAACCTTTTCTGAACCTGTTCATACTAATGAGCATATTCGTGAGATTTTATTTGTTGATGATTTACCATGGGGAGATCTTCATCATCGATCTTTGTTTTTACCTGAGATTGATCATTTTGAAAATGATTTCTCCTCTATTTTTACCACTGATTATTTCAAGGAACCACAGAATCCATTAAAACATCCTGATTCTGAGTTGAATTTGGGAAACATTTCTCAAACCATTCCTATTGACATTTCGGTGAAACCCGGAATTATTGAAAACATTCATATAGGTGCTTCTTGTATGGATGAGGAAATCCAAACTTATAAAGCCCTATTTCAAGAATTCCGCGACGTGTTTTCCTGGTCATATGAAGAAATGCCAAGAATCGATCCATCAATTGTTGTCCATGAAATCAAAACTTACATGGATGCTAAACCCATCCAGCAACGTTTGCGTCAGATACACCCACAAAAAGTTGCGCTATTAAAGCTGAAGTTGAGAAATTACTTAAAGCAGGTTTTATATATCCAATTCCTTTAATAGATTGGGTATCAAATATTGTTCCTGTTAACAAAAAGCAAGGAACGATAAGAATATGTATTGATTATAGGGATATTAATCGAGCCTGTTCAAAGGACAATTATCCAACTCCCTATATCGATCAAATAATTGATGATTGTGTCGGCAGTGAAATGTTCTCCTTTATGGATGGATTTTCCGGTTAAAATCAAATTAACATACTCCCTGCTGATCAATCAAAAACGGCTTTCATTTGTCCATGGGGGACCTTTGCTTATTGAAAATTACCTTTTGGGTTGAAGAACGTCGGAGCAACTTTTCAAAGAGCTATGTCTTACACATTTCACGACATCAAGCACATTGTGCAGTCTTATCTCGATGATTTACCTGCTCATTCATTACGTAGAGCCGATCATCTCACTCATTTACGAGCCATTTTTATGAGATGTAGACATTATCGAATTAGGTTGAATCCACAAAAATGTGTTTTCTGTATAGAAACAGGTCGCTTACTGGGATTTGTTGTTTCAAAATCCAGTATTCGTGTCGGTCCCTCGAAGGTTGAAGCCATTGTTAAATTACCTCTGCCTTCGACTCTTCACCAACTCCAAAGTTTGAAGGGGAAAGCAAACTTTTTACGTCGATTCATTCCTAACTACGCCGAGATAACGAAAGGTTTTACGAGGTTGTTGAAACAGAACACTCCATTCTTTTGGGATGATATAGCTCAGAAATCTTTTGATGCACTTAAACACGCGTTGACCCATGCACCGTTATTGCATCCTCCCATCTACAACCAGGATTACTTTTTGTACCTCGCCGCTTCTCATTCCACCATTGGAATGATTTTAGTTCAAGAAGATGAATTAAATGCTGAACATGTGATTTACTATCTTAGTCAAACTTTGAATCCAACTGAGCTTAAGTATTCGCATGTGGAGAAATTGGCCCTGGCAGCTGTTCAAGTTGTCTAGCATTTTCATCACTACATTCTACTACGCAAAACCACAGTACTTTCTGACTGTAACCCTATGACGTATATTTTGACTAAACAATTGCTAGGGAGCAAGTATTCCAAATGGATTGTTATCCTGAAGGAATTTGATCTGGAGTTTGAAAAATCCAAGTTAAAGAAGTCTTTGGTTTTCACAGAATTAATGTGTGATTTCCCGTGTACTGATACCGAAATTGTGGCAGAAAAATCCCTTACGGATGAATCTTTGTCTCTTATTAGTACTCTTGATCCATGGTATGGGGATATAATTGTCTACCTCCAAACCCAATCTTTTCGACCTGAAATTTCACGATCTCAACGAAAGAAAATTCGTTTCCAATCCCAACAGTACAAAATTATTGGAGATACACTCTATCGTCGTGGGGTGGATTCTGTTTTTCGTCGTTGTTTAACTCATGAAGAAGCTGAAAAGGTTTTGAATGATTGTCACTATGGAGCGTCTGGCGGTCATATGTCTGGGTATGCCACAACCCAAAAGATATTGCGCGCTGGTTATTTCTGGTCATCGTATTTAAAGATTGTATCAATGTCATCCAGAAATGCCACAATTGCCAAATTTTTTATCGAAAGATGCGTGCTCCACCTACTCCTCTCCACCCTATAATTGTCATTGGTCCTTTTGCGAAATGGGGTATCGATTTTATTACATGTAACCCTCACTCGGCCGGGGGGCATGTGTATATTATCCTTGCGGTAGATTATTTTACCAAGTGGGTCGAGGCGATGCCTACATTTTCGGCAGATGGCAAAACTGCTGCTATTTTAATTTTCAATCATATAATTGCTAGGTTTGGTGTTCCTCAAGTGATTATCACTGATCATGGGAGCCATTTCGGAAACATCATGATGACTGAGCTAGCAGATCAACTTGGCCTGGGTCATGATAGCTCTACTCCATATTACCCACAAGCTAATGGTCTGGTTGAGGCAATCAACAAAGTTCTAGTCACCATGATCCGACGAATCATTGGTATTCATCGGCTGAATTGGCATAACATGTTATTTTCAGCGCTTTGGGTGTACCGAACCTCAGTCAAAACATCAATAGGTTTCACTCCTTTTCAGCTTGTTTACGGGTTGGAAGTCGTGTTACCCATTGAATGCGAAATTCCGTCATTGCAAATAGCCATAGAATTACTTCCAACCACTTCCGAAGAGGAAAAACATTTGTTGTACTTAGTTCAATTAGATGAGAATCGACGTGATGCTGCTTTAGTAATCGAGACTCACACAAAAAGGATAAAATCTCAGTATGATCGAAATGTTACACCTCGTAATTTTTCGGAAGGGGACCGAGTTTTATTATATGATCAAGCTAATGATAAGCTAGGGGCTGGAAAATTTGTACCCATGTGGCATGGTCCTTTTGTTGTTAGGCGAAAGCTGGCTGAAGGGGCCTATGAATTAGTAGATTTTGACGGTGTCTCTTTAGGTAAACCCAGAAATGGTCTTTACCTGAAAAGATATTATGCTTAAAGTTTGGTGTGGAGATTCTCGTTAGAATAGATTTCTTTCTAGTTGGTGTGTTTTAGATTATAGAGTGTGCCTAGTTTAGAGCGTGTTTTGTCATTATTCCTACTTATCTTGGTTTTACTCTTGATATTGCAGATGTCGGCGTCTTCTCAAACATACATTGGTTTTGCTAATGGTGCCTGTCGTAGTACACGGAATATTTCTTCTGCAACTTGGGTTATCTATTCACCCTCTCACGAGTTAGTATCTATGCATGGGGTAAGCCTTGGTCAAACAATGAATAACATTGCAGAGTATAGTGCAGTGATTGAGTTATTATCTAAATCCATCTCATTTGGGATTCGGAGTTTGATTGTAAGGTTAGATTCTGAACTCGTTGTATTACAGCTTAACAGGTTTTATGCCATTAGAAATCTAGTATTATTAAGATTATTTTTGAGAGTTCATCTCTTGGAACGTGAATTTGACTACATTGAATATCAACATATTCCAAGATATTTAAACACATTAGAATATGCAATTGCTTCTCAAATGTTAAATAGACATTTGCAATAATCAAGACAGTAAATTTAAAAACATTCCATAAACATGTTATTCAAGATAACCAATAATAGTGATATATCATAGCATAGAAGTGTGTCAAAATATACATCGTCTTCGATCATAGGTTGAAAAACACCTTATGATCGGCAAAAATGATAGCACAAAAAGATATAAATGTCATATGAAGTCTACAAAGGTGATCATCCTATCCCTGATGATGATCATGATAAGAAACCATTGCTTGGGCTACCCTACAAAGGAACCTCCTAAAAGGTCCTGGGACCCCAATCACATAGCGCTGAAGCCTAAGAGGAATATCATCTATGCTAGCCTCTGGAATATATACTGTTAAGCGCTCTAGATGACTCTCCAATTCGGCCAAGGTCTCTGCTAATTGATCCTATGGGGCTGGTGCCGCAGTAGCAGGGTGTCTTCTCTCATAGGGCGGGAGAGCGGCTGGTCGTCGTGGACCCACATCTACATTTAAAACTTTTTACTATTAGTTTTTGGATGATTTAAAAACAAACAAAAAAATTACATAATTTAGAAAAATGTTGAAAACAATTTTACCTGTATCATCCCATTGCTCTCCTAGTGGAAGAGCCATGTTTGGATCACCATGATAATCCATCCCAACATATGGAAAATCCTGTATCACGAAAATTTGGTTTCCTAACCAATGAAAATACTCAGGTGGGAATCGAACAACCTCAGTGCCCTCCTCAGGATGACGGACCATGACTGCAACCCAGCGCATAATCCTAGGATCTTGGGGAAGTCCAGCCTCAACGGTAAGTTGCTATGGAACTAGCATAGGTACCCTCTCTAGGGCAAAGCTCACAACTAAGTAACCATAACCAAAGTTCTTTAGTTGTCCATTCTTTGCCCTAGTCAGTTGGCCTTTCACATTGGCCAACACAGCATTGCACCAGTTGAAGATGGTGCCTCGGAAGTAGTTTACTGCCATGCGCATTTCGGAACCGGTAGCTAGATGCAATTTTGTGCTCCTGCACAGTCTGGTGACAGTAAATTTGATCACTTTAAGTTCAAGATGGATGATGGTCTTAACATCTATCCGTTTGTCCGCAGTTTGGACATTGCAAAACTCTAGTCGAAGACTATCGACAGATTGGCCACCTGGCCTAGACCCGAATAGAGATAATCCTTCGCCTCTCTTCAGCAAACCAGTCAGAAAATAAATGTCCTCTGGCTCGATTTCGAGCTAGTGGCCACCAATAATGAAACGCTAGTCCTGCATGCTCCACCTGTCTACCAGCCATTGTAGAAAGTCTACCTATGCCTTCATGCCAGGTATGGCCCAAACTTTCAGTAGTTCGCGTGCTCTTAAAGCCTGTATTGAAGGTGGATGGAGTAATGCGGCTTGATCAACATCTTCGTGTTCTCTTTCCCACCAAACAAGCATATTATGTATCTGCATTGCAAAATAGGCAATTTAGAATATTGTAATTTCAAAACATTTGGGCGCAAATGAGAAAATATAGGGTTTCAAAACGCGTTTCGCGAGGTCCACACCTGCCGGGTTAGGGACAGTGTGTAGGTTCGTACTCGTCCTTAAGGGCAGGTGCGGGACCCCAACTCTTTCATTTGTACAAAAAAATCGGGGTTCGCAGGGTACACATGGTACGCCTGCGCAACCACCGCAAGCGATTTTTTAACCAAAATTTTCTTTAAAAAATGAATTTTAAAGCCCTAAAAATGAAAATGAAACGGATGAAATGCAAGTCAGAGATGATGTGGATTACCTGAAGAGGACGATTCTTGATTCCAGCAGTCGGATTTTTCGTAATCTTCACAGGAAGTTTTCTTACCAAAAGCTCTTTCTTTTACTCCAAAGTTGAATGGTGAAAATGAATTTGCAAAAGCCCTTTTTATAAGATTTTTTGAATAAATGAATAAATGAATTTTTAATTTGTTTATTTTTCACTTTAAAAATGTCACTTTTGATGCATTTTTATTAATTTTAAACAGATATGAGTAATGTTTGCAGTTTTTGTGCAAAATATTGGGTTTTCAGGGAGAATTGATCATTTTCAACAAAAAACATGGAGTCCTCTTTAAGCTCTTTTCTGACTTGTAAAATATGAAAAGATTGCCAAGTTTTTCTTTTTAGACTCGTTAAAATGGAATTAAAAGGACGGTCCACTTACAGCTCTTTTCTGACCGTATAAACATGAAAAAATTTCCGGACTTTTGTCGTTTCAAGTTCGATATTGGTAATAAAACGATGTGTTTTCGATCGCTTTTTTACTTTTTCAAATTGAAGACACTAATTATGAAAAGTCCTCCTTGATCGTAATGGTCAAGCGGTTCTCTCAAGTATTATTTTATACTTTTTCGGGCTTGGGAGACACAAATTTACGAAAAAGGACAACTAGGGAATTTTCTTAATTTTTTCTTCTGACTCCCTAAAATTGAAAAACACCGAGTTTCTGCTATACTAGACTCGTTAAAATTTAACAGTAAAGGACCTGTTCAATTTCAAACAGGAACGGACCACTCCTTCTTAGGGTTCGAATCTTCAAGTAAGTTGGACTCATCTGAAGGATGAGCTTATAACCAAGCAAATGTTATCCTCCTCAAGCTTGTCAAAAATAAAGAGGTACTTGCCAGAAATGGTGGGGGAAAAGGGAGGAAAATGAACCTGATTGTTATACTTTGACTTTTGAAAAGTAGTTAACCACTCTTGAACACGACACTTTTCGTTCACTTGGGTTGGGAAATCCTTTGCCTAATAGTTAATCAAACCATATTGAAAGTCTTCATCCAATTTCTGGGTATTAGCTTTAGATCAATTGTCACCAAACCATTTGCACTGTTGTTATGTGTTCAAGAGGCCAGTTCAAATAAACCATTCATTTGCGAAATATCTTTCATCCATCTTGACCATCCCTGAGTTAGTCCTTGCCAAATACATTTCTTCAAAACTTGATCTATGATTTCATGTTGTGGGCTTGCCCACGACGGATCGCTTTCTATTGACTCCAAATCATTATCTAGAAAGATGATCTAGAAATCGTCAGTACCTTGGAATTTGCATGCCTCAATGGCAGGTTTCTCGCCTTTGACGACAAGTTGCATCATTGACCTTTGATCAAAGGATTCTGTGACGTGTT
>APFE030222411.1:0-14611 GCA_000404065.3 Pinus taeda
TTTTTTTTTTTAAATAAATGCAAACAAATATAATTAAAAAGTTGATTAATGCAAAGTTAAAAATAAATCAATTATTATAGTCTTCACCTTCAACGAAGATTAATAACGTTAATTTATTTTTTACTCTAACTAATAGACAAAATGACCCTTTTCTAGGCACATTTTTCATATCAAATTTTCCAAAATTTAGTAGAGATTTTTAATAACGTTAATTTATTTTTTACTCTAACTAATAGACAAAATGACCCTTTTCTAGGCACATTTTTCATATCAAATTTTCCAAAATTTAGTAGAGATTTTTAATAACGTTAATTTATTTTTTACTCTAACTAATAGACAAAATGACCCTTTTCTAGGCACATTTTTCATATCAAATTTTCCAAAATTTAGTAGAGATTTTTAAAAATCACACGTTTGAGTTGTTTAATCTGCAGAGTTTGAGTGCTTCAGATGTTTTTAGAGTGCTAAATCTACTTATGGATTCAAAAATTCATTTTAAACAATAAGAAATCACAATCTTTCTCAAAATTGTATTGTCAAATTTCATCCAAAAAGTCAATTTGTCTATTTTATTCGTTTGAAAAAAATTGTAATTTCATTGCAACTTAAAAAAGGAACAAAATTACGTTTTGCATATGCTAAAAGCATTTAGTATGAAAATTACCACAGTCTTGTAAGGTCATATTAATAGCCTCTTGACTCAAAGACAAAAGGAAAATATAAATATAAAATATAAACGAAAGAGAAATTAAGTGTAATAATAAACACTTAACTTCTCTTTCTTTCCTTTCTTTCTTTGGACCTTCCACCATTCCTTTGAAGAAAATTCAACAGGTACCATAGCCAACTCATTCACAATCACCACTAGGGGATGTTGCTTATCATAATCTAAACTTTGTGAGGCATGGACTCTCTTTCAGCCCACCAAACCATCCTTTTTATGCACCATTACTCCACGATGTTTAGGTTCAAGGATTGGTTATGTTTCTAAAGCATTCTGTAGGGGATGTACATGTCCATTAGGAACTTGAATACTCATATCATCTTGCTTTTTATGGTCCTTGATTTCTTCTTCTTCATCCACTGTAAAAAGGGATCAAAAGGTTGTCAACTTTTTTTTTATGGACCTATCTTTTTTTTCTTTTTAAGGGGATTCTTAGCCTGGAGACATGTGTCTTGTAAGTGTCATGTTTAGAGATAAGTGTAGCCTTTAAATGTCATGTTTTCATAATCCAAGATTTGGATCTGTTGATAGGATCTATGTTTCAGCAAAATGCAATCGGGTTGGCCTTTGCTTAGATCTATTTCAACTGTAGGGTGGAAACCTTACCCATGCTGCTACCATTGTTAACTCTGGGAACCAAGGGGTGATGAAAAGCCCTACTTTTCCCCAAAACTAAGGTTCTTCCTACAATACTTTCTCTGAATCTTCCTAAGAGTCAAACTAAACAATGAAAAAACCTTTTGAACAAAGATAAATTTCACAATTTTTTGTCTGAGGTGTAAAGACCCATTGATGTAGTGCTTTCGATCTTGGCAAACAACCATTAAATCTACGAATGACAAACCTAGACTATAAAACAAGAAAGAGATGGTTTACCTCTTCATTATTGACCTCTAGTGCTGGAATTTATTTGAATATCTTTCGACAATATATGATCTTAGAATGAATGAATCTTGATATGTTGAGATGGGCCTCTTACCCCGTGCCACATCCTTATAGGAAGCTAAAGTAAGTGGATTCATGGATCCCACTGCACCGCTATGCAACTTTAGTAGCATGATAATTTTAGAGTTCCTAGAAATACTATAATTATGCAAAAGTAACATCTCATACAACTATTTCCCTTAACAAATTATCCATTGCATCTCTACAGGAATCCCCAAGTGATTCTCCAGGATCTGCTTTACAGACACTATTGTTTCAAATTTAGATACCCAGATTTGGATAAAGTTCCCTCTGAGTGTCTTAGCAAAAACCAAAATCCCTTCCGCATGGTTCAAACATTCTAATCTTCTTACTGATCCCAATGAAGATGAAAGAGGGGTTATTTCTTTCACATTTACTTCGATATGAGGTCACTGATGCATGTTATGAAGGCAGAGAAAAAAAGAGGCTCGAAGCCCTACACATGCAAATCAGAAAATATGAAGAAAGAGGGTTGAGCCCATAACAACCCATCCAAAATGTCCAAGGGAAAAGGAATCTAAGAGCCAAACGACGAGGAATCCTCCAAACCTCAAAATACAACCGAATATGGCGAGGTGTATCACTCCAACTGAGAGGAAACCCTCCTCAACTCATGAGAAAAACTTACTGAAGATCATAATTTTTTACAAAGGCTCCATGGGGGAGGCCATGATGGAGAGCACATGCATGGTGTTTGTCAATTTCCGACTTGAGAACATTCAATGAGAACCCTCACCTCAACCATGTAGAGAAAACTTACTGAAGATCATAATTTTTTACAAAGGCTCCATGGGGGAGGCCATGATGGAGAGCACATGCATGGTGTTTGTCAATTTCCGACTTGAGAACATTTGGTTGGTTTTCAATGAGATAATAACTGTAATTGCAAGTAAAATTATGTTAAACAATAAAAGTTGCATGCCAAAAAAAGACGTCAACACTCTAAAGACAATCCACCATTTGTATTTTGTACATATTTTTTAGTCATTTCATCTATTAAATAAACAACACCCTAATTTCTTATTGTCTTTTACTAAATTCTTATTTATTATAACCACCGAACATAATATATTAATTATACACTTAATATAATTATTACCTATAATTATTACCTACATATTAAATTTGTTTAAAATTGAATTTTAAATTTAACTTTTAAAATAAAGAGGTAGATCATTTTTTAAACTTCATAAATTTTATGAAGCATTTATTTGAAAGGTTAAACAAGAATTTGTAATTCCCTATTGGAAATGCATAGAAATGGAATGATTAGAATTTAAAAATAATGTTAATATGGGTTTTCAAGAAATTGAAGTTCTCTTTTTTATATATGGGAAATTTTTTATTGATAATTATATATTGTAGTAAATTTTATTATTGTTTAATAAAAAATAGTAAATTAAAAAATAGTTTATTAAGTAATTGAATTCTTTTTGTTTCATTTTTAGGAAATTTTTGACTAATAATTATATATTGTAAATAAGAATGTCTTTAGAATTAATCACATTATTATGATTTGATGTTTCGAACCTTTATCGTGAGAATGAACCACATTAGTTGGTGAGAATGAACCACATTAATTGGTTTGAAAAGTCGACTAAATAATAATCCTAAAAACGTTGAGAATGAACCACATTAGTTGGTTTGAAAAGTCGACTAAATAATAATCCTAAAAACGTTCTTGTTTACAATATCAATCACAAAAACCTAAGATCTAAAATTATGTATTATATTTATATTTTAACAACTTATTACAAATTTCTTATGTATAAAAAATTTATGAATAAATAATTTATTAAAATTAATATAATTTAAAAAAAATTGTATGTTCATCAAAATGTATATATTAAAGATTTTAAAATTATTATTATTAATAAAGAAGAAGAAAATTATTACACCTAATAAGTAAGATAATATTATATATTGTACCTAATTAATTAATTTAAAAAAAGATAAATTTGCTTTGTGGTTAGGATAAGTCTCCCTGAGTTTTGAGTTGGCCATCATTTATTTATTTATGTCTTTCGCCAAAAATATCTTTTTAAATTTATTCCAAAATCAAATGATAGTTACGAATATACATTGTAATTATACCTAAAATTGATGCATTGTAATTATAGCTAAAATTACCATCAATTTACTTTGTAATAGCATTTAGTTAAAACCTAATCGTATCCTATTTAATTTTATATCTCAAAAAATATAATAATATAATTTATTGACCATTAAATAAATTAATATAATTTGTTGGGTCTTAACTAAGTTATAAATTAAAATATTTAGCGGAAAAATTGATCTAAACTGAATCCTAATTTCTTTAGTATATCACTAATTCACCAATAATTATATATAAAACTTTTAAAATTTTAATTATCTTAATAATTTTGATTAACAATTTAAACTCATTAAATTAATTCAAAAAACCAAAAGAAAAAGATAAATCCGACAATCTCTCATTTATTCATGATTAAATTAAAATTTACACCAAATAACCATTTTAAAAATAACAGATACACCCAATATCTCAAGTACATATGACAAGTCAAGGAAAACCCAGCAGAAATGTATATACAAATTCGAAATTCAAAGACAAGTGGGCGTAAAAATCTAGTTGTCCCCTGCCATGAGACCAGCGGCCAGTTCTGTGAGCCGAATGCTAGAAGGCCACATGCAAATTCAAGAACCACGAGTGGTTTCTCTGCAATCTGTGTGTTGGTTGAAGATCGTGCTGGCTGTCGATGTGGATCACGGCTCTTTCTGCCGGAAATCGGAACGTTCAGAATAAACGGTGGCCGTCGTGATTTCATTTCCGATGGCTCGACTGGAGACGGTAGGTCACGTGTGGCACGAGACCGTTCACCACAACCTTTGACACTCGTCACCTTATACGTTTTTTTTGTTGCGTTCCTCCTTAATGATGGTGTTGATCCAACCTTTCAGTGTGTTTCATGGATCCGTTAATTCTAGTCATGTTTCTGTTTACTAACATGTGGGGTTTTGGTGTAACGGCAATCATGACTCCAACAAGTGGTATCAGAGTCAAAGGTCTCGAGTTCAAAACACACTTGGCTCGTGTTGAGGGGGGAGATTGTTGCGCTTCCCGTTAATCACAGTGTTGATCCAACGCTCTCGTGCTCCCGTGTGTTTCATGGATCCATTAACTCTGAGGGGGGAGATTGTTGCGCTTCCCGTTAATCACGGTGTTGATCCAACGCTCTCATGCTCCCGTGTGTTTCATGGATCCATTAACTCTGAGGGGGGAGATTGTTGCGCTCCCCGTTAATCGCGGCGTTGGATCGCTCCCATGTGTTTCATGGATCCGTTAACTCTAGTGATGTGTCTGTTTACTAACACTTTGGTGAAACGGTGATAGTGACTCCAACATTTTTGTGGGGTCTTCCGGATTTTTTTAATCATAAGCCCTCTCTAGTGCAGAATGGAAGACGATAATGTTAATATGTTAGTGTTGTGCAAATATTTTTATTTAAAAAAATTATAATAAATTAATGTTTATAAATATTGTTATGATATTTAGATTTATGTGAACTCTAAATATATCAAGAGTTGAGAAGAATCAAATTTCTCATGGTACAAACTTTTCTTTAAGTTTCACATTCAAAAAATAGGTTTGCACCCTGAAATTTGATCCCTCGCTTAATAAATAAGTTAAGATAGATCTAGACTAATTGTAAATAAAAATTAAAAACAGTTTGTGAACAACATATTTTGTGCACCTCGATCACACGAGGGAGGACGGCAGGCAATCTCTCACCGTGCAAACCTTTCTTGAAGTTTTGCATTCAAAGAAGATGTTTGCACCCTAAGATATCTCTCACAGTGCAAACCTTTCTTGAAGTTTTGCATTCAAAGAAGATGTTTGCACCCTAAGATTTGATCCCTCGCCATATTTAATAGATCTGAAATTAAGATAAATCTAAACTATAAATAAAAATTAAAAACACTTTCTAAACAACATATTTGATGCATCTAGATAACACAAAAAATGAAAGCAAGAAACCAACCCATGCCATGTAACTCACCATTATGACATTTAGTTCCACCCTGTAAATGATCTTTGTACATTCCAAATGGTCTTGCCTCCAAATACATTATCAAGCTTTTTTGCTAGCCCGTTGTCGCCTCAATTGGTTTTTTGCTAAATTGAACTTGGGTTTTCCTATATTTTTCGTTGTTACTATATATTTTTGCAATTTGTATTTTTTATTCCGTCATTAGTCTAGTTTCCTTATATCACACAACCATGCAACAAAAAAAATTCCTCCGGTTTATCAATAAAATGTTAAAAAAAGACCAACACAATGTTGATATTTGGTGAGTGGATTATCCCCCGTCTATTCGTAAACATATTGTTAAGATTTGCGAGAATTATAATGTTTAAATTTCTCATATGGATATCCCGAGTATTGGTCGATAAATTAAGGCAAACGTTTAAGAGCATCTCGGTGAAGTGAAATTGTTTAATATTAATTTTTAAATTAAAAATATAATTAATTATGTTTTGATGAGATAAAGTTATTGGGCGATAAATTAAGGCAAATGTTTTAAAAGCATTTTGGCAATGCGAAACTATTTATTATTATTTTTTAAAATTAAAAATATAATTTAATTATGTTTGGATGAGATAAAAGATGTAATGTCTTTTCAACGAAATTTATTTATTTATTAAAATAATTATCATTATAATTATTTAATAAAAGTGTTTTAAAGTATATCGAGTTTATTATCTTATTAAATATTATTTAATAATTTGAAAAAGAATAATATATATATATTATATGGAATTTAATCTTCTTAAATAATTATTCACAATTCAATATTATTAATTTGTTTTTTACTCACGGTATTTACATAGGGGTCACTTTCTTCAGTTTGTTGTAAAAGTCATAGGTTTAAATGAGGATGACAAGTTGCTATTTGGAGGGAAAACTGCATGGGAGTTTATACATTTCATTTGAGGAAACATGAAGACTAGTTTGTGGGAGATTGCAAAACACTTGAATTTTATCATTGGAACTTACGTGAAAGATGATTTGCCAAACATTCATCTAGACTTGCAAGAGAATTTTAGAGGCAATTATGGAAATATGTGGAGGAAGGTCTCAATATCATGAGAAAAGGATGGATAAACATGAATTTAAACACTTTTACAAGTGTCTATTGTATGAAGATTGTCCACCATCCATGGGTTGTTGCATGTTGGTGGTTGTTGCATGCTTTTTCGAAGTTGCTTTTCTTGTAAAGTAAAGAACAACTCGAATAGGAAATCAAGGTTTGTAGACCCATGGAGGCTTTGATGCATGCAAGGCTCACAGTTGGTAACTCTTTCGTAGTGGAAACAACACTTCAAACATAATACAAAGTAGTATCATGAATCCTCATGAATCTTAGGTTTGGCCTTTTAGTTGACATTTCAATTTGGGATTGTGCTTCAATTCTAAATTTCATGCTTGCAATTTTGAATTCCACATTTGGGATTGTTAGTTTCTGTTTATATTTCGCTTCTTTAGGGGTGTTAAATTTGGGGCGTATGTTCATTTTTTCCCAATGACTTCTCGAACTTTCTATTATTCATATTACCTTTCTACCCTCCCTCCCTTGTTTATCCCTAAGTTAGCTTTGTTCGATCTCTCTATGTTTGATATTCCCTACAACTCGCTCTTTGAGCTTTTTCCTATTTTAATCTTGGTTTTCCTACCCGGACTCTATAATGTCCTTCTCCTCTCCCAGTTGCATGAGATTTTCTTTCCCTTTCACCCTCCTAACCTAAGATTTGAATCTATGGCCAAATATCGACTCTCTCCTCCTTTGTGAAGTGGAAAGAAAGGATGATCAGGTCATTCTTGTGCCTCTGACCATAGTCATTTTGCCCAACAAACCCAAGCCCAGGTAGTAGCATAAAAATCAATGGATAATTACATGGATATCATACCTATAGCGGTCCAAAAGGATATTTCGGATGTATAGAAGTGGGTTAGGAAATCAAGACGTTATCTTTTGGATAAAGAAGTTGACCGACAAACTAGGGATCGAATTCAAGATGCGGGGAACTCCACTAGAGCTAGGACCACTTCCTATATGCAGATCATCAATGTATATTGGCATATGAAGACTCGCATGGGCATAGTTCTCGTTGACATAGCTGATGCCCAACAAGAATTAGCTATTTGTATGAAAAAATTGAAGGACAAAGTTGACAAACTCAACAAGAAGGTCACTATCGTTTCCAAGAACTTAACAAATCTAGACATTTCCTCTTTTAACAATGACAATGAGCCACAACCATTAGTTCAGGTGGATTCTCTGGCTAAATGAAGTTCAAGTGAACCAATCACTTTAAGCAAGACTTATTTGATGTCAATGTTACTAGCATGTTTGTTACTTTAGAGTTTAACTTCTCTACTAGTCATATGTCTTTTTTTTTACAATTTATCGAAAGAAATATAATTAATTATCAAAAAACTTTAAGCTTATATTATTGGTTTAGTTTCCCAAGTGACAAACCAATAGCAAATGATAATTGTTTGTATAGTGTTCTTGAAAGTAACATGAATAATCTAACACATATAATTAAATTTAAGGTATTTTCAAAATAATTATTAATAACAATTTAAGAAATGTTTAGGATAGATCACTTATTTTGTCCATCATATATGTATAGATATCAAAAAATATTAATAATTTTGTTGTATTTTTCAAATTTTGAATATTAATAGTCTCTTATTTGTACATAGTTCTAAATAAAATAATTTTCCTATTTTTACCCAATATTATGACTACCAACTTTTAATCACAATTTTTATAAATATGTTAATTTTTACATCAAAGTTTGTTCCAATATTATAAATATGTTTCTCACATCTAAAAGATATTTCTTATCATATATTACTAGAGCTTTCAGCTAACAACATCATACATGTTTTTAGGATTTTGAAAATTGTATTTTCTAAATATTTTCATTAATTATTTAGAAAATAAATTTCTATAGCTTGATACAAGGATTATAGATACATATCTCTAACTCCATTTCTTTACCATGCCTATTTTCCTTAACAATTTATAAAAGCAATTTCCCTCACATTACTAACTCGTATTCAACATAATTTTGAAACTTAATGAGATTCGTAGGATCTTGAAAATCATTTAAATAAAATAATTTTTATTTTATTTATTTAATCATTTATTTTTAGATCATTTACTACTTTAGTTTATAGATAAAATAGATTTCACTATTTTTCCTCATTAAGTTTAAAACTAAAATTAGTGAAAATTTAAAAAATTTAAATCAAATTAAATTTAATCTATAAAATTCAAATACCCAAACCAATTCATAATACAAATTCATTTATACATTCAAAAATATATTTTAATAACAAAAAATTACATTCTTTATTGAAATTATATTACCCATTTCATTTTAAACTAAATAAATTTTATTCACCATTTAAATTCATTAATTAAATTAATTCAAAGAATTGAATAGTGTGAATTCCATGGAAGGAGGCACCAAATCAAATCAAAAGCTGAATCTTAGGTTTAAATTAAAATTTATACACTTCTTTTCTACCAAATAATCATTTTCACGTTTAAATTAAAATTTATACACATTGTTTCGTACCAAATAATCATTTTCTATATAACCGATCCACCAAATATCTCAATTATGCATGACAAGTCAAGGAAGACCCATCATCAATTATAGAAATTTCGAATCATTCAAATACAAGTGGGCGTAAAAGTCTTTCAAATTGTTGTCCGTGTGGCGACGGAATCTAAAGCTTTCGACTTTCTAGCTACCTATATATTTCCTCACCACTCAATTATGCATCGACCAACCAGCGTTCAGTTCAGCATGGTCGGTGCCTACTGTCAACTTGCACACCGACAGATAAGTAAGACTCGCTCCAGTCTCCGCTACAGACAAATGAGTCAACGACGGTGATAATTATTTGGGCCACCATTATTCTCCTACTGGTAATATTGCATCACATTCATTGTATTCTTATCTATTGCATCACAATTATTGTATTTATATATGTAGGGAGCTTGTAATGCATTTATTGTTCTTAACAAGTCATTAATTCATGGCAAATTTTCGGAGCAACGCCCCGCTCTTTCTCCTCTGCTCTACTTTACTCTATACCCTCTCTGCTGCAAACCATGAGATTAGCCTCCTTTTTTCTACAAATCCCATAGCGGTTGCAGCCACTAATTCAGCTCAATCAATCCTCGAGAGCGAGGGAGGCGAATTCGGCCTTAAATTCCGTTCACTGAATGCAAACTCTTTTCTACTGGCGATTGTTTATCTTCACTACAACGAAACGACCGTCTGGTGTGCCAATAGGAACAGGCCAGTGTCAAGTAATGCGAACCTGGTTGTCAGCAGAGAGGGAAATTTGGTGCTGAAAAACGGAGAAAGAGATGGGTTCGTCATTTGGTCTGCAAACGTTACAGGCGCTTCGCGCATGATGCTCAGTCCCAAGGGCAATCTCTTGATATACAATGGAAGCCGCGGGGTTCTCTGGCAGAGTTTCGATCATCCCACTGATACAGTACTGCCAAGCCAACGTTTGAGGGCTGGCACGTTTCTGGTGTCCAGCGTATCTGCTTCGAATACTTCGGAGAGCATTTACATGGCCGGGGTGTTGCCAGGCGGGGGCGGTTTTTTCGCCATGGCGCCGCAGTTTTTCCCCTACGGTATTCTGGAGTTCAACACGCTCAGAAAATCCGCCCGAGAGGCGTATGCCAGCTTTTACAACTCCAGCTGTAATCGCACCATTATCGCCATCTCCGACGACGGCCTGTTGCTCGAGTACCGGCAAGATGGAAATACTACACGAGAGTGCATAAAAGAAACGGGAGGCAATCCGTATGGGTTCTCTCTTCGACTCTCCGATGGTTCCACCAAAGGATTTCGATATATCAGAATGGAGCCCGACGGGAACATAAAGCTGTATTTGCAAACGCCGTCGAGATTGAAAGTGGAGAGCGATTTCTTCGTGGATTTCTTTAATGATATCTGCCGCCTTCCCAACTACTGCGGCCCTTACGGTATTTGTGTGAACCCTGGAGCACGGTGCACCTGCCCGGCCCCGGAGTCGTCTTATTTTTCGCAGCCGGATCGGGCGTCCTCGGGTTGCAAGCCTAAGCAGGAACTAAGATGCGATTCCAGTCATACATTAGTGGAGGTGCGAGGAATCGATTATTTTCCTAGCAGGTATTTAGATCCGCTTCAAGCAAGCCTTGATGAATGCAAGAGGCTCTGTTTGGCCAACTGCTCTTGCGTAGCTGCGTTCTACTGGCAATCCTCTGGCTCCTGCTTTCATTACGAAGAGCTTCTGTCTATGAAAACGGTATCAGATCAAACGCGGTTAGGGTACATCAAGGTCATGGATGAATCACCCCAACCGGAAGGTCACGGATCTCGTTTCTGGAAGCGGCCCGGGAACATTGTCGGGGTCAGCATAGGGGGCGCTTTGTTCTTCATCCTCATTGTCTTATTAATTGTCTTTGCCCTCCAGCGAAAAAAAGGGCAGACAACAAAGGCGGCGGCAGCAAAAATGGACGATGGTTTCTTGAACACGCTGTCGGTTCTGCCTCCCAGATTCACCTTCGACGAACTGATGGAAATCACGGACGGCTTCAGTCGGAAGCTGGGAAGCGGCGGGTTCGGGTCAGTGTATGAGGGAATCCTGAGAGACGGAACCATGGTTGGCGTGAAGCAACTGGAAGAGGCTTCCCAGGGTTACGACGAGTTTCGAAGGGAAATAGCCAGTCTGGGAAGCCTGAGCCATGTCAACCTCGTCCAACTTCGGGGATTCTGCGCCGAAGAATCCCACCACCTGCTCGTCTATGAATACATGGCCAACCGCTCTCTGGATGGCTGGCTTTTCTCCACAGACGACAAAAAGCTTCTGAGTTGGGGTACCCGGATGAGCATCGCAGTGGACGCAGCCCGTGGGATGGCGTTCTTACACGAAGAATGCCGCGAATGTATTGTGCATTTCGATGTGAAACCCGAGAACATTCTCCTCGACGACAAGTTCAGGGCTAAATTATCAGACTTCGGTCTGTCCAAGCTCATTGACCGGACTGATGAGCATAGCCGAGTTCTGACACGGATGAGAGGCACGCCAGGCTACCTGGCGCCTGAATGGCTAATGGAGACAGGAGTCGGCAGCAAGAGCGACGTTTACAGCTTGGGCATCGTGTTGCTGGAGCTCGTATCCGGGCGGCGATGCGTGGACCTCTCAGCTCCAGCAGAAGACTGTTATCTTCCTGCCGCAACCATTCGGAGATTTCAGGAGGGGAAATTAATGGAAATCGTGGATCCTCGTTTGGTAGATGGAGTCCCAGAAGAGGATGAACCGAGAAAAGTTGTGATGGTGGCACTTTGGTGCATACAAGAAGATCCTGCCAGGAGACCAGCGGCCAGTGCTGTGAGCCGAATGCTAGAAGGCCACATCCAAATTCACGAACCACCCATGGCTTCTCTGCAATCTGCTCTTTCAAGGCAACGACAGATCTGGATCACTGCGGTTTCGGCCGGAAATCGGGATGCTCAGACTTAGCGGTGGCTGTCGTGATTTCTTGTTCGATCTCTCGGCTGAAGACGGTAAGTCACGTGGGTTGGTTGAAGATCTCGCAGGCAGCCGGCACGAGACGGTGCCACGACAACCGACTTTGATACTCGTCAGCGCTCAGAAGATTTTGTCGTCATTGGGATTCTTTTAGATAGAAAATAGAATAACATTATTGGTGAGGGGATTATCCACATGTATTGGGAAACGGATGGTTAAGTTTTATGAGTGTAGCAACGTTTAAATTTCTCGTGTGAATATAAGACTGGTGTTGTATGAAGTTTGTGTTTTGTTTCACGTTTCTTCAATAAAGTTTGTTAAAGGGTGCTTTGGAATTATTTATAATTATTTTTAAAATTAAAAAATTAATTTATTTTTTTCGCAGCAATCATAAATTTAATTAAATCTGGGTCCATTTATCCAAAAAAGTTTTGACCGAATATAATGAATTTCCATTAAATTTTTAGACAACTTTAAATAAAAATTTTGTTATTTAATAAAATTGATAGAAAAAAATGTCTTAAAACCAGTTTAATATTATATATATAAAAAATTGAGTAGACCTTAATGGTTAACAATATGTGTCTCTTTCTAAGTGATTATAGGTTTGAAACCAAATAAATAAAATATGTATGCTTTTGTAAACTTAACAATTTATACCATTTATTTAGAGAATTTTTATATACTAATATAAAGACTAGAAATATATAACCCTCTTCCTTTATAACACTTCATCTCGCATTCTTAACTATTTCTCAATGCCCTACACACAAAAATTTAATCTATATATATAATTTTCAAAATCTCTACATAAACCCTATATTATATGTTTGGTTTGTAAGCAAATTGTATAACACATTATAGTTTATTAAATAAATAAAATAATTAAACAAATAGAATTTATCACTTTAAAATTTTAAGAATAGCTTTGTAATACAACATAGTGGATTGAATATAAAGAAATGTTTAAAGTAAGCCAATTATGTAAATAAGGAAGACATAGTATAAGTTTATTAGTTTATCTATGTGTATTTTCCTTCTTCACAACTAGGCAAAGCCTAGGCCGGGGCTAGTTCCAATGTTGCATGCAAAAACAATTCCCTCTCTAGCAAAATGCTATCACTAGGATTGTGCGAAACTTAGTTGTGCTTAGACGCCCCTTAGGATAGTTTTAATTTTCCAAAAAATAACTTCCATCTTCAATCATTCCCCATGAGATCATGTGATTAATTGTATAAATATTATTAGCACATCCCAAAGTTGGCAATGGGAACACCAAATATAATGCAAAGTACATATGTTGAAAAATAAATTTTCATTTTTAAATTATAGTGGGATACAACGTTATGACTCACCTTCATTTTTTTTAAATCCATTTAATACATAAATGTCATCTTCCATTTAACTCCTCTTAAGCTAAAGTAAAACAATAGTCTGAAAACCATTTTGATGATAAAAAGAAGTGAAAAAGTTTTTCTCAAAAAGCAATTTGATTGACATTTTTTAATAATGAATCCATGCACTCTCATGATTAAACATCCAATGAAGCCCTACTTTAACTTGCATATAAGAGCACTCTCCACAAACATATCAAAATTAATTCCATTTTAATCAATTCTCTATGTATGGCTATACCTTGTTCTAGATCTGCAAGGTTAACACAAGCATAGAGTATAGTAGCAAATGTGCCCCTCCAATTACATTTGTTTGAAAATCTTGAATGACCCCTCCTCCAACCTATTTTGTGCATACATTACAATCATCATAACTATATAAGAAACATCATCTTGTTGAGGTGTTTTGTTAAACAATTCACATGCAATCTCTATCGTCCCACATTTTTCTTATAAACCTATTAGAGCATCCATCAGAACAACATCAACTTCCCACATTTTGCTTATAAATCTATTAGAGCATCCATCAGAACAACATCAACTTCCCACATTTTGCTTATAAATCTATTAGAGCATCCATTAGAACAACATCAACTTGAAAGCCCACAAGTGATTATTTCTCAATGAATCTCCATACCTTATGCCAGAGCTCCCAAGTTCACAATTTCCAGGATAACAGTAGAAAAGGTGAACTCATTAGGATGGATTTTTATTCTCTTCATTTGATAAAAGATATCCATGGGTTCATGAGAAATACCATTAGTGGTGTAAGTTACAATCACCACAATCCATGAGACCACAATCCATGAAGATGTTGGGTTGTGTTATATTCTTTCCACAACTAGCCGACGTAGTTAACTGGGGGGTTAAAAGGGGGGCAGAGCCCCCCCTTCGTTGTGTCGATTGCGTAGAGGGGGGGTGTTTGAGGG
>APFE030222411.1:14631-46508 GCA_000404065.3 Pinus taeda
AGTTGGATCGAAAGGCAAAGATCACAATACGATTGTGTGTCTCAGATTCAATATTGTTGAATGTATCAGGGGAAGCTACGGCGAAGGCTTTGTGGGACAAGTTAGGGACTTTGTACCAATCTAAGTCTCTGGTGAATAAACTGTCCTACGGAAAAAGCTATATAACCTAAGGATGAAAGATGGAGACTCAGTGACAGAGTATCTAAACGCATTTAATACTATGGTAAGTTAGTTATTAACTGTTGATATTAAAATTTCAAATGAAGATAAGTGCATCAATTTGTTGTGTTCTCTACCAGATTTGTGAGATAGTCTGGTTATTGTAGTAGGTAGCAATACAACTACCTTGCAGTTTGATGAAATAGTCTCATCCTTGCTGACGAAGGAGATGAGATGGAAAAATATGGAGATACAAAATGGTGATGTCTTGTCTGTACAAGGACGGTCCTAGAATAGAAACAAACAAATGTCATCGAGTGGGAGATCTAAATCTAGAGAGAGACTAAATCTCTAGGAAAACCTGTAAAGGTGGTGTGCTGGAAATGCTTAAAGGAAGGGCACTACAAAAGGGACTGTAAATCTAAAGCTCCTAATAAAGGAAACAGATCTGATGATGCTCTTTCTGTAGAGGTGAAAACAACCTCAGATGAAGGTGGGGATGTGTACTTGGCTTCTTCAAGTACACATGTAGATCATGAGGCATCGTTGATTGACTCAAGTGCATCCTTTCACTTCACTCCCCATAGAGAGTGGTTTTGTGAGTATGAGAAATATGATGGTGGTGATGTATTCTTGGGGGATGACAGGAAGGCTAGAATCGTTGGTTGCGGAAAAGTAAAGTTGAATTTGCAAGGAGGAAGGGTTAGAACACTTCCGGGTGTTCTACATATTCCTGCATTAGCCAGAAATCTGATTTCTGTAAGCACGCTGGATGATGAAGGTGTAAAAATAGTGTTCAATAAGGATACCTGCAAGATGGTTCGGGGAACATTGGTATTGATATGGGGAGTTCAGATTGGAACTCTGTACAAATTGCAAGGTTGCTCTGTTGTTAATAGGTGCAACAGCTCTGTGGTTCCCGAAAGTGGAGCGGAAAATCTAGCGGTCTCTGGAGTGAAGACCATGTTGTGTGTTGGGTGCATATAAGGTGTCTTTTATAACTCCTAATTACCTCACATTAATTATCAACTTGGGTAAATATTTTGTTTCAAGAGTGTACACAATATGTGAAAGTGATGGAAATCGTTATATCTATAGAGAGTAATGCTTTAAGATAATTTATTAAATTCAATACAAGAGTAAACGGATCAAACCATAAATATCAAGCTTGGAACTTCAAGGAAAGTAATCTATCTAAGAATCAAAACTCAATCTTAAATCAAAACCAAGACTCAATCTCAATCAAGAGATTCTAATTGCAATTACATCAACCGAGTGCACCGTAGTAACAACAAAGCTCTTTCAGTTGAATCTAAACTACTAGATAGAAATAAAGCATCTAATCTAATCAATAACACTCTGTCTTTTTAATGAACAAGAAATAATTCTCATCTAATGATTGATTCACTCCACAACATAAATAAATGAAATCAATTGACAGGATTAACACAAACACCACATTGATGAAAGTAAATCAATCGTAAAGTTGTAAAACAAAATGATTAAACTTGCAGTAAAAGAAAAGTAAAGGTATAACACAGGGAGCAGCAATGAAATCCACCAGTGATTATTGCTTAACTACTTCAGAATATCGCCAATGAATAGCAACATGAATTATGTATTATTCATCATATCCAAATGTCATTACAACACGATGTCTTTCAGAATAACGCTCTGTATATTAAAATTACAATTGAAGTAAAACCAATTCTCCCCATATTATCCTCCTCTCTTTGATCTCTATTTTCATTTAAATACAAAAGAGAGCAAATGGAAGTTACAACAAAGCTAACTACAAAAAGATTTCCATTACAAATTTGGATTAGACAAAACAAATTGATCAGAAAGATTACATCTGAAAGATCTTTCCATCAACATTCAGCAAGAACAAGTCGAATTTGGTATTGCAACTAGAAGAATTTGGAAAACGGTCGCAATAGCAAATCTAAGAAAATCATCTTCGAAGAACCTTTTATTTCTCTTAATATAGATCGAATTTTAGAAAACTGCTCATAACAAACTAATTCGGTCAGTTCTAGAAAAAACCCATGTTTTGGATTTTTCATATTCTCCTTCATTTGTCTAAAATGTCCAATGCAAAACCGTCACTTCTTATTTCAGCGAATTTCTGAGTTGGAATATTTAATTGTGAGTTGGAGATCAAATTTGCAATCTGGAAAAGATATTGGATGCTAAAATCATGAGTGATGTTACAACAAATCCATTAATAAACCATCATTGGTAAAATCATGCATGATAATCATAAATTTATTAAAAATAAAGGAGAAAAATAGTATTTATCCATAAGAGCATAAATAATTATAAAAGAATTATATGATAAATTATGAAAAATGTTGTGATAAAGAATGGTATAAATGGGTGAAATAAGTGTCAAAAGGTGATAATAATAATGAAAAATTAGCGGCCCAACATAGTGGCATCAAAGGCTTAGACATATTGGAGAGAAGGGCCTACGAATACTTCATGGTAAAGGTATGGTAGAAGGTATGAGTAATAGCTCTCTGGATTTTGTTTTCTGTGAAAATTGTGTATATGGGAAGCAGAATCGGGTGAGTTTCCCCTCTGGTGGTAAGAGGGAGAAACATATATTAGAACTTGTGCACAGTGATGTGGTTGAACCTGTGAAGGTTCCATCACTAGGTAAGTTTGTGTATTATGTATCATTTATAGATGACTTCTAAATGAATACATGGATATATTTCCTTAAGAAGAAATTTGAAGTCTTTGACAGGTTTAAAGAATTTAGGGCTATAGTGGAAAACCATACAGAGAAGAAGATAACGGTGTTGAGGACAGATAACGGTGGAGACTTTTGCAGCAATGAATTTGAAGAATTTTGTAAGAAGTGTGTTATGGCACGGCAAAAGACTACTCCATATACACCTTAGCAAAATGGAGTTGTGGAAAGAATGAACAAGATGTTGATGGAAAGGGCAAGAAGCATGCTCAGTGGTGCCGGGTTAGGACAATTTTGGGCAAAGGAGGTGGAGACTGCATGTTACCTGGTCAATAGATCACCTTCATCAGCGTTGGAGGATAAGACTCCATAAGAGGTATGGACTAGTAATAAACCCTCTCTTTCACATCTGGGGTTATTTGGATGTGATGCATATGTACATGTTCCAAAGGAGAAAAGAACATAGTTGGATAGTAAATCTGAAAAGTGCATCTTTATTGAGTATAAGGATGGTTTAAAGGGTTATAAGCTTTGGAACCCAGTAACAAGGAAGGTTGTGTATAACCAAGATGTGGTGTTCAGAGAGGTGAAAGATGTTATTAAACATGAAGTCCAACCAAAGGAACCTGAGAAGATAGATTTTGAGCTTAAGGAGGAAGATTCAGACTCTACAATAGAGGAGGAATCAAAAGATGAAGAGCCACAAACTCCGTGCGTGAGAAGATTAGTTCGAGAAAGAAGGCAGCCAAAAAGGTATAGTTCGTCTGCTTTCTATTCAAATTTTGCTTTATCTATTACTGATGATGATCCCAGAGCTATGAAGGAAGCAGTAGATTCAGAGGATGGAAAACTCTCGAAAGAGGCCATGGTTGATGAAATGGCATCTTTGCACAAAAATGAGGCATGGGATCTGCTGGAGTTGCCAGCTGGAAGGAAACCCATTGGCAACAAATGGGTGTTCAAGAAGAAGACAAATGCGGAACGAAAGGTGGAGAAATACAAAGCTTGGTTGGTAGCAAAAGGTTATTCCTAGGTTCCGGGAATTGACTTTGGTGATATTTTTTCTCCTGTTGCCAAGGTAGCTTCTATTATATTACTTCTATCTGTTGTTGCTACTTTTGATTTTGAGGTAGAACATATGGACGTGAAGACAATATTTTTTCATGGGGATCTGGAAGAGGAGATGTACATGAAGCAACCTGAAGGTTTTGCGGTGAAGGGTAAGAAAGAACTGGTATGCAAGTTATAGAACTCTCTGTATGGGTTAAAATAGTCACCAAGGATGTGGTATCATAAATTTGATACATTTATACAGGGATTTGGCTTCACCAGAAGCAAAGCAAATCACTATGTGTATTTTAAATAATTTGGTCACCATGTTATTTATCTGGTCTTATATGTGGATGATATGTTGTTGGTTGGAAATGACAAAGAAATTATCCAGGATTTGAAGACCCATTTTTCCTCCAAATTCGACATGAAAGATCTTGGTACTGCAAATTATATTTTGGGCATGGAATTTAAAAGAGATAGGACAAAGAGGAAGCTCTAGTTAAACCAGAGGAAGTATGTCGAGACAATATTACAGAGGTTTAATATGCAGGATAGTAAACCGGTGAAGGTTCCTATTCCTGTAGGTGCAAATTTATTTGCTGAACACTATCCCAAGACACAAGAAGAGGAAGATGACATGTCCCGTGTTCCATATGCAAGTGCAGTCGATTGCTTGATGTATGCAATGGTATGTACTAGACCAGACATTGCACATGCAGTGGGAGTATTGAGCAGGTTTATGTCAAAACTAGGGAAGGAGCACTGGACAACAGTGAAGCGGCTTTTCAAGTATTTGCGTGGCACTAGTGATTATGGTTTGTGCTACCAAGGAAGACCAGGATTGGACAGAGTGTTGGATATTCGTGGCTTTGTTGATGCATACTGGACTAGAGATCTGGATCAGAGAAGATATACAAGTGGGTATGGGTTTAACCTATTTGGAGGTGCAGTCAGTTGGATGAGTAAGAAACAATTTGTAGTGGCACTATCAACTACAGAGGCAGAATACATGGTAGCTACTCATGCAAGATAGGAAGCAGTTTGGTTGCAGAGATTGTGTTCAAGTATGGGGTTAGTATAGGGATCTATAAGGATATACTGTGACAGCCAAAGTGCAATTTTCTTAGCAAAGAACCCGGCATATCATTCAAAGACAAAGCACATTGATGTTCAGTATCACTTTCTGAGGGATATGATAGAAGACAAAAAGGTGTTGTTGGTAAAGGTGGACACTTTGAAGAATATTACAGATGCATTAACAAAATTTGTGAGCTCTGTGAAGTTTTCTTGTTGTAGAGAAACAATGGGCGTTGCAGGGCTCGATAAATGACTAAGCTCTCCTGTGGCCCCCTGTGGAAAGAAAACAACATGTGGGATAATGTTGGGTTATGTTATATTCTTTCTACGACTAGCCGATGTAGTTAATCGGGGGGTTAAAAGGGGGGCAGAGCCCCCCCTTTGTTGTGTCAATTGCGTAGCAGGGGGACGGTCACAGGGGGTTTGAGGAGTGCAAGTAACCCCACTCTGTGGGGTCTGGGGCAACGCCCCAGAAAATTTTGTTTTTGGACCCTATATTAGGTTGGGCATACTTACCTATGGTTTTTTGCATGATTTTTCCGACATGGTTTTGGACACTATGGTTTTCGGTGCATGGTTTTGGACGCGATGGTTTTCGGTCCATGGTATTGGATGCTTCGGCATGTACAAATATGTATTGTAATATTGAAAGGAACATAATGAAAAATCAAGCTGGTAGTCCCAGTTTTGGGATCGAGGGGAAAATATTTGTGTATATGTGTTTTATGTGTCATGCTCTCGCATTATTTATTTTCTGTCTTTTAGAATTCATATGCAGGTAATTTCTGTACGGGGGTAAAACCTATAGAGCACATGTCTCATTCATGCACTAGGTTAAGAATATTTTTAATTTTATTGTAACTTCTCTATTCCTTTTGATACTGCCAAGAATATGACCATAAAGCCTTTGCTATTGCTAAAATAATGAAAAACCATTTTGCCAAACTCTTGTTTCTAAACAAGATATTTTTTGGAAAATCATATTTACAGATTCTTTATTTAGGCAAAGTAGCTCTACAAAATTATGCTATAAAAACAAGACTTCACTCAATGAACCTTTGACATAGCACGTACGTTCATGAAATACTAAACAATACCCTTAATTTGACTACATATTGAAAAATACCTCTAAAAATTACATTATTTAACCCCCCACCAATATGAACCAAACGCAAATTTGCAATTTAAAAACCCCTACTTTCACTAGTTATTGTAGGTATCCATTTTTCCACTAACATCTTTTATACCCCTTTATATTTTCTCATTGACTTTGAGCTCCATTTTTAATACCTGCCAATATAAAAGCCCTTTACCCCCTATTATATTCTCAATATATTACCTCATTTTTTTCTCAATATATATCACCCAATATGAATGCACGTGGTATGGTATTGTTCCCCCAATGAATCCTTCGTGGCTAGAAATGGGTTGAGAATTATCTTATGTTTTCTCATTTCTACATTATTGTGGTTGATAATTGCTTAGATGGATGTCATTTGAAAAATATTGTTACTCAAGGGTTGAATAAGTTTGAAAAACACATGTTTTTGCCTTAGATTATTGAAAAATCTAAGAAGCATGTAATACCATAGGGGATTCACTCAATAAACCTCTGACATATCACGTGCATTCAAGACATACTAAACAATACCCTTAATTTGAATACATATTGGAAAATACCTCTAAAAATCACATTATTTAACCCCCTACCAATACGCACCAATACACATTCCCAACTTAAAAAACCCATACTTTTACTAGATATTGTAGGTATATATTTTTTCATTAACATTTTTTATACCCCTTTATATTTTTTCATTAACTTTGAGCTCCATTTTTTATATCTGCCAATATAAAAACCCTTTACCCCCTATTATATGCTCAATATATTATGTCATTTTTTCCTCAATATATATACCCCAATATGAGTGCACGTGGTATGGTATTTCTCCCCCTGTGTATACACACAAAGTGGTATAATGGTTCTCTTTGCGAATTGGATACGTAAAAACATTAGAGGACACTTTAACGTATTTTCTACTATGATAGGATCGAATGGAAATGTTTTATTCATTTCAATAAATAAATATGCGAGTGAAAGGGAAATTGACATTATGGTTGTCTTCCTACAACTCACAAGAATAAAGTATTATGTGCAAATTAATGTTATGGATGAACTTGATACTTTTTTTTGTAAGAAATTTTAGTTGTATACATATCCTATTAGTGGAAAAAAATGGTGAGTGAAGGAAAACTATTCCGACTTGTAATATGTGTTTTTGTGACAAATATCAAGTAAAGTTTATTTGTGCTTTTCAATGACTCTATGTTGTTATCCTTGTTAAAAGAAATTTATTTAATCAATTTAGCATCATCATTCAACTATGCATGAAGAAAGATTTTATTTTTCTTGGCAAATAAACATAGAGATAAGTTTATTACATATTCATGATTCCATTGAAGTGAAAAAATCAAAGAACATTGCCATCTCAATCCTGCCATTATAATGCACTAGTTGAAATCAGGTTACTCTACCTCCTCTTAAGCATATAAAGGCTAGGAAAAATTTGCTACACCACTTGAACCTAAATTAAGATGTCTAATAAGGAATGATCTAGTGAAACAATAAATCTTGATGGCTAATGGATAGCTACTGAAATGCTCTCACTAAACTAGTTCTTTAACAAAAGAGTGATCATCTTGAGTCATTTCAAGTATTCTCATTAAGATAGTTCACCTTGTGGTTGAAACAAAGAGTGTTCCCTTCAAGTAATATGGCTTGGAGGTAAGATGAGGTGAAAAATATTATAGGAAAAAATATAAATCAAAATAAATCAACAAAACACCATAATAAATCACCATAGGCATAATTAAATTGCATAGGAAAGGGAAGAATCTTCTCATTTTGAAATAAAACAAGCAATGTGTCTTGGGATATTAAAACAAAAATAATCAACTCTTAGAAATTTGGTATATCGCATAACTAGAATTCTCGACTACTAAAAACATAAATTATCGACATTCTTCCAATACCATTTTATTGGATATACTCTAGAAAAAGGAAAAAAGCATAGCTTTCAACTTCCCTAGAATTAATACATAAATGAAATGTGCATGCTAGAAAATGAAAAACATTGGGAAAATGCCTAACTAAAAAAAGAAAATAAAGAAAGAAAAAAAGTAAAATAAAGAAGAAGAAAAGAAAGAAATAAAATGAAAGAAGAGAAAGAAAGGAAAATGGTTTTAGTTGTGCAAACAATGGAAGGTGGTCAACTAAAGGGGTTCAATGCTTTAGGGACCATGATGGAAATGGTAGTCATGCTTGAATTTGGTGACAATAAAAACATTGTTTTGGCCTTGTTTTGAACTTTATCATAGAGCCTCTTGGCTTTTAATGTCATTTGGAGTATATAATGTAGAATCCTATGGTTTGGGATTTGAACCCAAGAGAGATTACAAGCATAGAGCTTTGAGAAAAGAAATAGAGGCCTACATGCATAAAAGATCTACCTTCCCATGACTTCCTTCTCAATCCAACATTTTCACTTGTAGAATGAGAGTAGGTGGAAAATAGAAGTTTGAGAAAAGAGATAGAGACCTACATGCATCAACAATATACTTGACCATGAATTCCTTCTCTATCCAACATTTTCACTTGTAGAATGCGAGTAGGTGGCAAAAGGTTGTTCAAAGTCCACAATTTTAGTACAAAACGTCTTCACACAAACACATTTTGTGTGTTCTCTCTGGCTCAGGGTCTTGATTGTGAGAACATAAACATTTGGTGTTGGATTTTCCAATGAAGTAGGAATCTGTGTTGTCCCTAAGAGTAAGGCTCAAAAAAGAAATGACAAAAACCAAAATTCAAACACTAACAATCTTGTGAGAAATTGTCTTCAAATGATGGGACAAATGATTGGTTTGCATAAAATCAAGCAACATTGGCATCAAAGTAGGACAATAATGCTTATCATGTAATGTAGATTATAAGAATCAAATATTCCATCGTAAGATAAGATGAATGCAAGACTAATGGACCTTGCCCCCAAAGGAAGGTAGTGGTAAATTAGGCACTGCACAAAAAATACTATATTTCAATAAGAAATTAATTTCAGAGTTTAGACTTCTATGATCCATAAAAATCTTAAAAGTTTTCTTTCAGAAATTGCTTCTATGTGATTATTTTTGAAAGAAAACTTTTAAGAAATTAATTCTTCAATAACATTCTAAAAACTTAAATGGAAAATTACTATTAATAATTATAATAAAAAAATTCAAAAAGAGTGATATAAAATTTTAAAAATTAAATAATATTAAAAATATTTATTATTAACACAGGACTTTGAATAGTTAAAGCAGTTGTTCACAAATTCAAAACTTGTAAAAAATGATATTTACCTAACCAAAATAAATAAAATAAAATAAATTGTGCAAAGCATAAACAAAAAACTTCCACTAGGATGAAGCTTTGAAAACCCTAGATAATTCTATGCTTCGACTCATTCTCTGTAACCACATAAGTTGTTTAGGGCTCCTTCATGCTGACAAGGAATGGACCCCTGAAGTTGAATGTTGTTGAATGCTTGCAAACAAGCGTGGGAGGTCAACAATAGTTTCTAGAGTTGTTGAATGCAATACCACAATATTTGTTTATAGGACAAGATCTGCAGGTGCGTGGGATGGCCACAAGGCGGCTCTTGTCTTTGAAGATCAATACCCTTGTAGAGATCTTGGCTTTATGCAACACTAAATTTGCAATGGGCTTGATTATGAAACATTGACCCAAAATTCATAAGAGAACACCATTGTTGCTCAAATTGGATCTAGTGATGTGCCATTGTCAGATCACTCGAAGCTATGTTTAAATTATTTTGTTGGGAGCATTGGAAGGCCTTCACTAGGCTAGAGGAAACCTCAACTCTCAAGGACATCCATTCTGCAAGGTTTTTCTATTCCTAGGAGGAGGTTACCACCCGAGATCTAGCAAATTTTACCATTTTTGTGAAACTAATATTAGGAGGTTCCCTTTGTCTACAGGTCAAAGCCACAGATCTCATCTCCACACTTACAACTAGAATTCAAGATTGGGTGAGAACCCCATGACAGTTTTCAGCTCTTATATGAAGGCTGACAACTTCATAATTAGAAAACCCTCAGTGAGTATGGCATAACTAGGGACACTATGATCTATTTGGTTTCAAGAGTAAGGGGTGGAGCTAAAGGTTGGGGTGTGTCCTCCTCATCCCAACCCAAGTCCTCCAAGGATGTTCATAAGTTTGGACACCCACCACCAAACCCTAAAGATATATTAGGGGACCAACATTTGAGGAAGATCAGGTAACATAAATGCTATCTCTTGAAGTGGACAATGTGATATATAGACTCCTGGTTGTAGATTATGAATGAAAAATGCTTGTTTGTTGAATTAATGGCTTTTTGCCCTCAACATCTGCCCTTCAGGAGTGGGTGTAATATAATTTATATCAGAATATTGTGCTACATTTTTTCTCAAAAGGATTCGTTGTTGTGTTCTTTGAAAATCTAGTGGACCGACAAAAGGTTTTGGATCAAGGACCCTGGTTTTAGGGTCGCTCCGACCTATTTTTTAAACGATGGTTCCCTAATTTTAATCATCTTTCCATATCAACAATAGTAACTCCTATCTGGGTAAGTCTCCCTAACCTTCCCATCCATTTGTCTCATCCATATGTTTTGGAAAATGTGGGTAATGTAATAGGTCACTACATCAAAACCAACAATGATAGGATGGCTAAAGAAATTATCACATTCATTCGCATAGGTGTTGAAGTGGACCTCACTAAAGGATTATCGTATAAAATCCTCCTCAATTGGAGGGGTAGGGTTTATTCACAACCAGTGGATTATGAGAATACTGTTTTTCATTGCAGGACTTGTTAATAGCCTAGACATCTCTATAATGCTTGCTGCTTTTTGCAAGGGTCCAATACCCACCAGGATCCTAAGAAAACGAACCATGGCTTGCAAGATTCGAAGGGATCAAAAGGACATAAGACTACTACAAATCACAATAAGAATACCACTTAGCAACAAAAGACACCAACAAAGAAAGCAACTTGTTCAAACTCAACTTAGCCTCATGTACAATGATTGCATCCCTCTAAAGAGGAAGTTCACCTCTCGATCGAACCAGGAAAGGTTTTGCCATAATTTTGGCTCCGTCAAGGAGTGAGCACAAACATACCCACGAATCAGACCACTTAGATACTGACAAGGAAACTACAAATATGCCAAAAGCTTCGACAATGGAAGTGTATCAAGGAAATGATATCATTGTCTCATCTACTCCTAACAATCCCTTGGATTACATAAATTTACGTAAAAGAGAAAGAAAGAAAAATGACACATGTTGAATCCCAAGATCTAATTTTAGAAAAAATGTAAATGTATCATTATGTATTGTCTTCAAGAAAATAAAAATATAATCTAATTCTTTTTTAAAAGCAATGCAAATTAATTGAATAAAATATATAGATAGATATAATGTGATAAATTTGTAAATACAATATATACCTAAAAACATAATTTATATTCCATGAAGAAAATCAAAGTAACCAACTTTTTATTGCAATTACGTGCACACTCTAAAATATCTTGCCAGATGACAATATATGCTTTCCGAAATGTACATTAATGAAGGCTGAAAATGTGATTTCAAAATGGTTACCATCATCAACACATGGCACATGAACTGACCACTCTAATATTCTCCAATTCTTTTGTTATTTCTTATCCACATGGGAATATTTTATTGTAATAGGTTCATCCAACTCATTAATCAAAACTCTAAAGTCAAAATTTGCTTTTAAAAATGGGTTAATACCAGTTAATGTTGGGAAAAAACGTAAAGTCACTTCAATCATCAATGCCATGACATGGCAATTGCACATGATTGGGTTAATGCGCTGGAATGGCATTGTCTAGCGCACTGAGGCTTTATCGTAATGTAACGCTCGAGTCCAACTTGGCGGCCGCTTCATGCCCCATCGCAAATAATAACCTTCACACTCCCCATGTAAATCAAGAGTTAATGCTATTTGTCACATTAGAATGCATTGGAATTTGGGTGTGTACAAATGTCCAAGATGGGACGAGGTTGGGAATGTTTAGAATATATGACATAAATATATCACATTTTTATGAAAAAGATTCCGGAGAATTAATTGATGAAGTTACTGGTCAAATAGGTGAAGAAACTGGTTTACAAAAGTAAGGAGAGTAAGGTAAGGAGAGAATATGATATATAGAATTTTTTAATTGTTATCAGTTAGATATATCCATATTTATATATGGACAAAAATAAGTTTATGATAGAAATGGAATGAAGGTTTAATAATGGGTAATTAGGTTAAAGTGTAGCATTACATCTTTCATAATGAATGGTATAATGTTGTTAAATGAAATTATAAAAAATTAAATTTAAAATTATAAGGGATTTAGAGATATAAGAAGCTTAAATACAAGTAAGAAAAGGGTAACAAATGTTTATGTTTTTTTACTAAATTTGAAATAGTAATATTACTTAATACGATTCTCTATAATGTGATAGTGAGTTGTATTTAAGAATGGGAGAAATTATTTGGTTAGTAGTCAATGATGGAAATCATCATTTCCATAGGAAAGCTCATCCATGAACAATGAAAGTGGAGGTCGAGGTACTTGTATTATCTTGTATAGTGCAAATAAATGAGTTAAACTCAAACATTGGAAGGAACCAATCATTCAAGGATGAATGATGTACTAGATACAAGGTAAACTAATGAATATAATACTGTGGATAATCCAGATCATACTATTCCAAAAAACTACCACAGAAGCTTAAAGTCTAAGGTAAACTACCAATGAAAAAGTGGCAACTAGGGTACTAAACATCTTAATCAAGCCCCTAGAGAAAGACGTGTCATGGTTGATATGAATAAATTCATTAGATGGTCATGGTCGATTGGAATATATTCATTGGACGGAAGGTAACAGTGAGCTCCTTCAACCAAGATGAGGTAAAAATATTGTTTGATGAATGATTAGAACTCAAACTTAGTTCAATGAAATGCTTAAACACAAAAATGTGTAAAAGGAATTCTCTTGACATAAAGGAAAGACAATGTCCAATGTCCACCAATATGGGGCAATAATCATGATTGAAAGGCCATGGAAGGCTGACTTGTCTAAATCCCTAAGAAATATGTTAAGGTGAGTCATTTTTTATAAGTACAAATAGTGAACAAAACTCAATTTCGAGAAGCTAATGGGGTAGAAAAACACACTAAACATTGTGAACAAGAGAAACAAACGAGAGACACAATATATGTTGTTTTTCCACGACACTTGAGAATCTAGGTTAGGGATTTAGAATCTCCGACATTACCAATCCAAATACCACAACAAACTACTTTGCACAATAGAATATAAACAACAATAAATCAACTAGTGCACAATGGAATATTAACCTTATCTTGACTATAAAGTTAATATTAATTTTTTGGGACCCCACAAACTATTATATCAAATCAGGATAACAGATTCCTGAGCACATTCTGGTCAAGGCTCTAGACACTATTGAATACCAATCTCACCAAGTCAACTGCCTTCCATCCCTAGACTGATGGTTAGATGGAGGTTGCCAATAGGATGATAGTGCACATGTAGAAATTCTCATTGTAGATCACCTGATAATGCAATATACTAAAGCAAAATACTTGATCTACTTCTACAAACAAAGTTGCGGAAGCTTAATATATTTTGAGCAAGATCAAATAGAACACATATAACAGAGAAGAAGAAATCATACACATAAAACACAAAAGAATATTCTAGGGAAAGCCTCAGCTAAAAACCCCGCTATCTGTATTATCATACAAGTGGAAATATCTCAGAATTACACAAAACTTTAGCTCACAAGCTATCCAACTCTCAGGACAATTCCTCACTGCTACTCATAGACAGAATAAACAACACATATGCCTTCCTTCAGTCCTCCAAGCCTCCTATTTTCTTGCACAGTTTCTCCTAGGTACTCAAGCTGCCACTTGTGCGTGATTACCTCACACACTACTCACTAACCTCTAAAATAACTACGCAATCCTGAAGGAGATAATTCCTTCTGCATGGATGAGTTTCCTTTATAGGAAAATTCCTCCAACTGATAGTACATTATCCCTTCCTTTAATCTCAACTGGGTCTATGTCTAAATTTACATGCATGAGTTATTTATGAGAGAATATTCAGTTATCTAGAGAACACTTGTTGCATGCATGCATGCATTAACTGACTGAACTCACAATTAGTTCCATAAACTGTTTGGAACTAATTTAATTGGACTTAACTCAGTTAACTGAGGTAACTAATTACAACTCAAATACAACTCATTCTTATCTCCTTAATTAAGGGATAACTTCCTCAATCAAAGGGATAATTGTTGCATGTCTTCACAAAGACTTCATGTTTGATTTTCTCCAACTAATTAACTCAAGATGAATTAATTAATTATTTTTCAAATAGCTAGTGAGACTAACTTCAAATTTTAATTCTCAATTTTGATTCAAGTACAAATCAAAATTGAAATATATCTTGAAATTCTATTTATAGCAATGTTATTTTTAGCATTTCAAGTTTTTTGCTATTTCCAACAGAGTTGGAGTATATCCTGAAATGATATTTTTAGCATTTCTTATTGCTATTTTCAACACTCCCTCTCGACAAGAAATGCATTCAACTCGAACCTGATCCTGAACCTTTGGAATGTTTTGCATGCAACACTTCTCTCAAGTGTTGTTGCTTCAGCAACTCCAGAAACACAAAAAATATCCAACCTGAATCATAATGATGCCTCTGTCATCAAAGTCTCTGACTGTTATTGCCTCTGTCGACTGAAAATTCTGCACCTCTATGCTCTTCAGTATCTAACTGCTCTAGTCTCTGTCACTTTTATCTCTGACTGTATCAATCACACTGATTCCTCCTACTGCATCCATGCTATTGCTGGTTCTATCTCCCAGCATGCATTCGCACTGCACCTCCCCCCATCATGTTGCACTGTGCTTCCCATTACTGCACTGCAACTCAGTCACTAAGAAGTAAGTAACTGATCTCCCAATTGACCTCCTTGTTGGGCTAGAAACATCCTTTGATGCTGAAGCTTCCTCTGCCACTCCATCTGCATTTGTCTCTACCCACTTAGCCAATCTAGCTACTCCTCGTCGGGGCTCTCGTAGCAAGGTCTAATCAAAGAGGTTGGGTACCTCAAGGATCCTGCCCCTATTTCAGCCTTCTTAGGACAATCACTTCACATCGCTCCACCTCACACCTGGAGGTATGGTTGCATGTGATCCCTCTACCCACTTGGCTCGAAATTTCCCCCTACTGGAGGTCTCTGCATGAGTGGATGCCTCCACTCGGTCTCCTCTCTGCTTCTCCAGTTGTGGTTGCTCCACAACCTCCTAATGTTGCTTCACCAATTTTGGCTCCTCCATAATTGTCTGAGACTTCTTCTGGTGTTGCATGTTGAGAGGTAAAGTATTCTCCCTCTCAACCGCTAAGTCTCCAACAGTTGCCTTGCTCCTCAACACTTTGCATGCATCTTGAACCTCAAGAGCATACAGGTACTTGACTCGTGAACAGATCTGCTTCACCTGTCTCATGGTGATGTGCCTAAGGAAAACCTTTCCCTTTCTGAAGACAACATTGTAGCATTTGTCCTCCACCATCATGATTGATACCAAGTTTTTCTTCAGTCCTGACACATACTTTACATCTGTCAAGGTAATGTGAGCTCCAGGCTCCCTCTGAAAAGGAACGTGCCCACTCTTGAAACACTATAATTTTCATCATTACCCATCTCTATGAGTATCTTGAGGTCTTTCTCCTCCAAGGTACTAAATAAACTCTTATCGTCGGTCATGTGGAATGAGGCTTCACTGTCAAGAAACCAACCACAACCCATCATCGATGAAACCATCCATGTGATGAGGGTAAAATCCAATTCGGACTAAGAGGCAAATACCTCACCTTGAAATCCTTCCGAGGATCCCTTCTTGGAATTCTTCAATGGACAATTAGTTGCATAATGGCTCACCTCATGACAATTAAAGCATCTCACTTTAGATTTGTCAATCTTCTTCCCTCCATGAGAAGAACTTGATTTGGGATGAGAATTCTTCTCCTTCCCTTTCCTTTCCTTACTCGCTAAGGCGCAATTTTCTTTATCCTCCTTGGATGAAGAACCATCTCTAGTGCTTCTCTTGATCTCCTCCTACATCAGATCTGACCACAGTAGTTCCCAATCTGGCAGTTTCTCTCTTCCATTCATAGAGTCTTGGTAGCTATGCCAGCTCTTAGGAAGACAGGGGAGTAAGACTCACCATATCATCATCGGTTGTCATGATTCCTACACTTCCAAGCTCATCTCTGCAGGTGGTGAGCTTGTTCAGATATGTAGAGATCGTGTCGCCCTTTTCACACTTGATTTTCTGAAGCTTGTCTTTCAGAGCCAACTTCCTCTGATCACTGCTGTTCTGATATAGATCCTTCAGTGTCTTCCACATTGAAAATGGTGTCTCCTTCCCATGGAGACATGAGACAATATGGTCTCAAACTCCCTCTAGAAGAATCCTCCTCGCTCTAGCCACACATTTCTTCCATTCCGCCAATTCTTGGGCATTAGCTGTTGCTGGCTTAGGGACTTCGTGATCAATGAAGTCTTTCAAACCATTGTCCTCTAATACTACTTCCATGCGATCCTTCCAGGATATATCATTCGAGCTACCATCCAAGGCATACTCAAGTCTTAAACCATTGAACACCATTGGTGAACTTTGAGATGTGATAAGAATTCGATTTCTACAATCAAGAACTTCAAACTTAGAACTTCTCCCTTCTTTGTATACTGTTCTCTACTTTGATCACCTTTGCTCTGATACCATGTAGAAATTGTCACTGTAGATCACCTGATAATGCAATATACTAAAGCAAAATACTTGATCTACTTCTACAAACAAAGTTGCGGAAGCTTGATCGATTTTGAGCAAGATCAAATAGAACACATATAATAGATAAGAAGAAATCATACACATGAAACACATAAGAATACTCTAGGGAAAGCCTCAACTAAAAACCTCGTTATCTGTATTATCATACTAGTGGAAATATCTCAGGATTACACAAAGTTTTAGCTCACAAGTTATCTAGCTCTCAGTACATTCCCTCACTGCTGCTCATAGACAGAATAGACAACACATATGCCTTCCTTTAGTCCTCCAAGCCTCCTATTTCCTTGCGCAGTTTCTCCTGGGTCCTCAGGCTACCACCCATGTGTAATTACCTCACACACTCCTCACTGACCTCTAAAATAACTGCGCAATCCTGAAGGATATAATTCCTTCTGCATGGATGAGTTTCCTTTATAGGAAAATTCCTCCAATTGATAATACACTATCCCTTCCTTTAATCTCAACTAGGTCTCTGCCTGAACTGACATGCATGAGTTATTTATGAGAGAATATTCAGTTATCTAGAGAACACTAGTTGCATGCATGCATGCATTAACTGACTGAATTCACAATTAGTTCCACAAACTGTTTGGAACTAATTTAACTAGACTTAACTTAGTTAACTGAGCTAACTAATTACAACTCAAATACAACTCATCCTTATCTCCTTAATTAAGGGATAAATTTCTCAATCAAAGGGATAACTGTTGCATGTCTTCACAAAGACTTCATGTTTGATTTTCTCCAACTAATTAACTCAAGATGAATGAATTAATTATTTTTCAAACAACTAGTGAGACTAAATTTGAATTTGAATTCTCAATTTTGATTCAAGGACAAACCAAGATTGGAATATATCCTGAAATGCTATTTATAGAAATGTTGTTTTTAGCATTTCTATTTTTATCATTTCTTGTTGCTATTTTCAACAACACATACTCCACATGTACAACTTTAATTATCCACGAACATAGGATGAGAGTCTTCCCTGTGCAACACAGTTATAACAGAACTTTCCATAGCTCGACTGGTCATAGTCCTTTTCAAGTGGGTCCAGGAATTCAATCGTTGTGTTCGATTAATGTTACCATGCCTCATGTGACCACACAGACATAATCCACACATGTATTGTCCGAGGCTGATAAAGAGACCAAATTTATTGAACACATCTGCCAGTAGGTTCACAACATCTTGTATAAGTCAACTTCCAAGTATAAGAAGCAACTGATAAACATTAGTTGCCACACAAGTTCCAGGTGGGTGAAAAAGTTTGGTTGCATTTGCAGAAATAACACCTTATAAGAGCCCATCAAAAGCTCAGATCACTCTAATATGGTCCTTACACCATTACCAAGGTTGTGGGAGACAATGCTTTTGAGTTCAACATTCCCCCATTCCTTGGCCTACACCTAGTGTTCTATGTGGACTGCCTTCGACCATACTTCCCACCATTACTAGACACATCAGACATTGAAAAAAAACTCACATCAATAGAGTTAAACCCAGACTGCATGGAAAAACCCACAACTAATCGGATTATGGACACAGATATCAAGAACACTCGCTACTAGAAGATCCAACTATATCGTGTTGTCAAAGTTGGCCAACTCCTGCACCAAGGCAAGTGGCTCACTAGGGACCAAGTTCAACATAAGTTTCCCTGTCTCATGGAGGCACTCAACGCAATGGGGACCATTTCTTCCTAAGGGGAGAGGATTGATCCAAGTGGATGTTGGTGGCCACCTACCTGTTCCACTTGCACCCCCACCACTATCTCTTTCAGTTTTTTAGTATCCTTAATTGTAGCAAAGCTTACTATTCTTGGCAGTCTTTCGGGTCTCGAACTTCCATAGCCGTTTTGAGGCCCTAAATGACGTTTTTTGGGAAAAATCGGGTGAAAATAAGTTTTTTCCATTCAAAAGTTGTATTCCTTGGATAGATCTTTATAATGATGTATTGTGCACGTCAAATAGATATCACATGTCAAAGTTACGACCCCAGGAAGTTCAATATATTCTTTTACACAAACGAGGCCCATAGTTTTGGTGCTTCATCTCCTAGGGTTAGGTTTTTGGATGTTTAGAATTTTCCATTGTTTCTCAATAATAAATAGGCCTTCGAGCCTCATTGTAATATAGTTCAGAGCCATGTAGCCACCACATCTCTTCTCAGAGATAAGCTACCATCACTCGAGCTAGTTTATTTCCATTTTGTTTGTAAGTTTATTTCAGTATTTGATATTAATGAAATGAAGTGTTATTTTTGTTGCATCTCTGTATTCATTAGGGGAATTTTTAGGTCTAAAATGGGCCTCCTATGGAAATCATAAATTAATAGTGGAAATAATAAAATAAGATTAGATTACATCATTAAGTTTTTTAGGGAAAAAATGAAAATCTATTTTTTCAACTCATATTTTCAACTTATCTCCCTATGGGTTTACTCAAATTTCCAAAAGAAACACTCATTGGATGCATAATTTGATTCCTCATCCAAGGAGTACCCATGTTGCATAATTTTGATGGACCTCACTACACAAAAAATGAGAAATACATGAAAAATGTGATTGCAATCACGTTTTTTCATGTATTCATCATTTTTCATGTAGCAGATTCCATCGAAAGTATGCAGCATTGGTACTCTTTGAATGAGGAATTAAATTTTGCATCCAACGAGTAATTCCGCTCAAAGTTTTAGTAAAACATTTGGGAGATAAGTTAAAAATATGAGTTGAAAATTTATTTTATTATTTTTTAATCTTTTTACTTTTTTACTTCAAAAATGGTGAATCATGCCCCATGGTTGTCATCATCATCTTGAATCCTATTGGTTCTCATATAATTTATTTTTTTTGTACATTTTTCTTAGGAGGCCCATTTTAGACCTCAAAATTCCCCTAATATATGGTTATATCTGTAATTTGTCGCGTTCCTATTTAGGTTCGGATCATTTTCCAATCCCACTTGAATTGAGGGTTCTGCTTTGACTTCTCATAATAATGCTTCAACTTTTTGATGGCTTCCTCCACTGGTCGAGGCTCATCAAACTCAATCTGATCTTTGAATGTTATTGGCAACACACCGAGGAACCTTTAGATCTTCACTTTCTCATCCTTGAGATAGGGAACATACCTCAACAACTATATAAATTTAGTTGTGTACTCTTTATCTATCATCTAACCCATCCTGAGCTCATAGAAGTCCTTGGTCATCCCATCATAATATCTCTCAAAAAATTACTTTATTTTGAAGAGTCTTTCAAACTCATCCCAAATTAGCTCCTCTTCCCTGATGCCTCTAACATGCTTAACATCTTCCCATCAAATATCTACTTTTCCCTTGAGACTGAAGGTGGCTATCTTGGCTTTCAGTTGTCTGAATAATCATGCAATATGAAGAACTTCTTCATTCCAAGCTACCATGCTTTTGGACCCTCTATTTTTTTTTATTTTTCCATCAAAAGTAGGATATTTCTTGAACTCTTCTGGCAAATATCCCCTCTCACTCCTCCTATAAGGATGTTGGTAGTGAAGGCGATGATGTCTCTTGGAACCAGAACTAGAATAAAATCCATGAGTGCTAGCCCTCTTGTAAAGTGTATCCAAAGATCTACCACTCTTCACTGTATCATGTTTGTCCACCCTGTACTATTTCTGAGACCTGATTGCATCTATACCATTAGTCTTTTCTTCTTGTCCATGACTGGTCCCTAGTTGTCCCCACTTCTGCAAACTTGAAAGGCTTTGGAGAATCACTGCATTAACATCGAATTGCTTTCTTGAGCTCTGGTAAGCCTTTCCTATGACTCAATCAACCGATCATTGTCTACCTTGCAACTCACAATTTTTTCCTTCAGGCTTCTCAATGTATCTGCCAAACCAGGATAATATCTGTCTCCTTATTGCTCAATTGGTCTCTCACATCCTACCAATGTCTCTTCAGGCCTATACAGAGCGTCATATGAATTGTACTCAACTATTATGTTCTTCATTTCTTAGCCTTCAATTTCATGCAATATGCCATTGTTATCTAAATAGAAACATAATCGAAGTCATACCTCAATGTATCTCAGGGGAGCCTATTGCATCTCCATAGGCCAATACAAATTAGAACGATACAATCTCACAAGCATACCAGCTCATACATGGATATCATAACCATAAAATTGATTAACATGCATTAATAACATATAGACAAGTGGCATGCATACATAACAATCTGCATTTACCCTAAGGTCCAATGCTGCAACCGCACTCTAATACCACTCTGTAACCACCCCATCCCAAATTTACCCACTTTTACAAGCTCTCCACGTAAACATTAGCTGAGAGTTTCTATGAAATGACCCAACATCTAAGTTCCAGTTATGGAAGTGGGGTTTACTAACCAAAAACTTATTGAAACCTCTCAGGGACACCATATCACCTAGGTGTCAGACCAAAACCCCTAGTGATTAGAGCCTGAGCTCAAATTTCTTTTTAACTAAGCTCACAACCTAGCCACATGCATAAGTCGTTGTGAGTGTGGCTAGAAGGCTCCAACCACACGCACAAGCCTCCCTCTATGAAGTGGCAGCCAAAATTTCCCAGTTCCATGCATGCAGCCACAAACTCAATGCCACATTTCCAGGGCTAGCCTACACACCACAACCCATAACAACCCAGAAATTTCTAGAATCAAGTCTAAGGTGAAGAAAAGTGTATATGATAAGTAATATGCATTAGAGAAATTTTGAGGTCTAAAATGGGCCTCCTAAGGAATATTATAAAATAATAGTGGAAATAATAAAATAAAATAAAATTACATCATCAAATTTTAGAGGGGAAAAATAAAAACTACTTGTTCAACTTGTCTCCCTATGGTTTTACGCAAATTTCGAGCGAGAGCACTTGTTGGATGCAAAATTTAATTCCTCATCCAAGGAGTACCCATGTTTCATACTTTTGATCGACCTTGCTACACAAAAAATGAGAAATACATGAAAAAATATGATTCCAATCATGATTTTCTTGTAGAAGGGTCCATTGAAAGTATACAACATGGGTACTCCTTGGATGATGAATTAAATTATGCATCCATTTAGTGCTCTTGGTCAAAATTTTAGTAAAATCATAGGGAGATAAGTTGAATATATATATATATATATATATATTATATATATTATATATATTATTATTTTTTTTTTTTTTTTACTTTACTCCAAAGATGGTGAATCATCTGCCATGGTTGACATCATCATCTTGAATCCTACTGGTTCTTATAAAGTTGAACTTGGCTGTACATTTTTTTAGGCCCATTTTAGACCTCAAAATTTCTCTAATGGTTAGATCTTGCTTAGAATTTTCCAAACATATGAGAAAATTTCGTCAAACACATGGTAAGCATAATAAATACACATCATGAATGTATATATGTTCAATGTATTCTTAACTTCATCAAGGAATCATAAAAAAGGCTCAATGCCCTCTCAAACTAGCTGCAACAACACTTGTTAGCCCATGCATTTACATAACCATTTACGAACTTAATGAATCATAAGCAAGATACATAACAAGAGCACATCATTTAACCAGACCTATAACCAGCATATAACTAGAATGAACTGATGGAAATTCAATCATAACATCAACACAATAACCATTGCATGTCCTCATCGATCACAATAAGAAAATAGCTCATATGAACATATGTAAATGCAAACCAAGTCAGGGACTTCCACGTACTCCCGACCATAGATTGGGCTGAACCAAATATCTCTTTCAGTGAATCGCCCTCATGCCATATTGCAAGCGTGAATGTGGGATCTCATGGGATAAATCAAAACATAACCAACCAGAGCTTGCAGAGGCCAAACCACATCAACCCTCAACCACAAATATTTCACCTAAACAAGTATAGAAATCATTAACACTAAACAAGTTTGGATGCCTCCAAGTTTCTTCACCATACCTTGAGGAATTTTCTTGTCCCCACCCATCCATCAAGAGTTCTAGGAGAAAGCCCATCGCCACTCTTGACCCTTGGGAATTTCATGAGACCACCTCACCATGATCCAAAGTCTACCGATTGTCCAAAGTTTAAAACAAAACAAGGAACCCACAACACCATGGTTGTCCAGGAAATGACAAGGCAAGGCTGAAAACCATTATCAATCTAGGTAAATCCCATGCCAATAACAACAAAGCAACCAAGTAACGAAATGCATGTACCATGCATCCAAATAGTAGAAATGAAATCACACATGCAACCTGTTACCTGCAATGTCTTCCTGTTGTAGTTGCTTTTCCAGCCTTTTCTTGTGCTCCCTTTCTTTCCTTTTCTTGCCTTCTTGTCCAAGTGATTCATCTCTCTTCTTTTAGAGATCTATCTATAAAAGTTATCAAAAGCTAGACTGACAAAAGTTGTGAATTGTTTCTCTAATGCCTTTTTATCATTGATTCCTAGTCTCTTCTTTTCCTTTTTCCTTCTTCTTCATTTTCCTCTAATTTCTATTTAATTTCCCTTGCATGCATATTTGTGTCTCTTCATCTTCCTTTTCTCCTATTTTCTTTTAGTTTTCATATTAAATATCCATTTATTGCCTCTTTTCCTTTACCAATTTTCATAGCCATTAATTAACCACAAGAGATGTCCACTATAGTGTGTTTCCCACCATTCAACTTGGATTATGTGTCCCATGACCTTGGTAATATTTTATTTACATAAAAAATCAACCTAGGGTTGTTACAAACGACATCTCAAAAAGAATTTTCAAGAAGGTGCAGATAAAAATAGTGAGGGTTCCTCCTTGTCTTTCCACTCATAATTCATTTCCCACGAGTCCTTGAAATGGAGGGTGGCTTTGAGGAGTGCAAAAGTAATATTTTCCCTATTAGAAAAATTATCTACAAAATAATATCCTTCCAAAATATTTAACCTTGTATTTAGGGCATCTATGTTTATCTAGCCTTCAAACATAGGAATGTCAAATTTAACTTGTACCTTAAAGTGGGGGACACCTCTGAAGTGACTATTGGATGAAGATGCTTCGCTCGCTGATCCCTGCTGAAGGATCTGGGAAACATTGTCCATCATCTTGTTCCTTTGCTGCTTAAGGGCCTCTTCAAGTACAATTTTGAAAGGAACTCCTACTCCATTGTCTTTCTTTTCTTCCCCCAAGGGAGTTTGTGAAGGTCAATGAGGTTGGTCTTGTAAGGCTTTAGCCAGTTCATGTCCCAACTCCTTCTACCTCGATCTTGTTGGGGGCATTCGTAGAAAAATAGAGAAAGAGCAGGGTGCTCTGATACCATTGATCTGGATTTATGAAAGAACAAAATAAAATATAGATTTAAACAAAACACAAATAGACAATGAATCAAAACTTTAATTAATAAATAACAATTACTGAAAATTGTTTACATGTAGAAAAAAAACAAACTAACTCAAGAGATGGTAGCCTATCTCTGAGAAGTGATGTGATGACTACATGCCTTCTAAGCTATGTTACAATGAGGCCTGGAGGCCTTTATATCATAAAAAAATGGAAAACCATAAACATCCAAAAACCTAACCCTAGGAGATGAAGCGCCAAAATCTTGTGGGCCCTGCTGGGGTTAGTTGGAATGTCAACTTTCCAGGGTCATAACTTTGGCGTACGATCTCCATTTTGCACACACGATACCTTGTTAAAAATATCTATCCGAGGACAATGAATTTTGACTACAAATGGATGGTTGTTGGTCTCCTATTTTCTTGTTTATCAAGGAAACATTGTTTATGGCCTCAAAACGGCTTCGAAAGTTCAGGGCTCAAAAAATTGCCAAAAATAAGAAATTGTCAAAATAGGAAAATGTGTTGGAAATTGTGAAATTGGAGGGAAACAATGTTGGGGGTCCAAGTGGAATAGGCAGGTGGCCACCAATATCCACTTGGATTAAAAATAGGGCCCACAATTCTTGTAATGGAAGAAGGTCAACTAAAGGGGTTTAATGCTTTAGGGGCCATGATGGCAATGGTAGTCATGCTTGAATTTGGCGACAATCAAAACATTATTTTGGCCTTGTTTTGAACTTTATCATATAGCCTCTTGTCCTTAAATGTCATTTGGAGTATATAATGTAGAATTCAATGGTTTGGGTTTGGAATCCAAGAGAGATTACAAGCATAGAGGCTTTAGAAAAGAGATAGATGCCTGCATGCATCAACAATCTACCTGACCATGACTTCCTTCTCAATTCAACATTTTCACTTGTATAATGTGAGTAGGTGGAAAAAGGTTGTTCAAAGTCCAAAATGTTAATACAAAATGTCTTCACACAAACCAATTTTGTGTGTTCTCTCTCGCTAACCGAGGTTGACAATGGGTATGTGAAAATGATGTCAATGGTTAACTATAGGGATGTTCAACGTAATGCTCATTATTAATCATGGTTGAACATGACGTCCATGTTAACTATGGTTAACCAAGTCAATCATGATTAACATGTGCTAATTTATAGATCAATATGCTAATGTATAGCTTAATATCTTAATGTGTAGATAAATGTATTATTAATAAATCTTAACCTTATTAATAAATAATCAATACACCTTAATATTAATATTACCAACTTTATTAATACCCGCATTAATATTATGTTGTTCACCTTAATATTAATATTAATATTAATGTTAAAATTAATATTAATTTTAACTTTCGTATTACATTAATATTAACGTTAACATTAATTATTAACCTCAATATTAAGTATGGGTGAAAAATTGTAAAATATCACCACCATTCTAATCATGAATATTTTTTTTGGCCCGTTATTCATAGAATATTTTTTTTGGCACGTTATTCATGTGGTAGTGCATAACCAACCACTTAAAAGACCTTCCTTAATGTTGAAGGTTGTATTGTATGTCCAAGTTGTTTCAACTTGGAAATATTCTCACTTAAAATTAGTCTCTTAGAAATTTAGTGCCTTATTGTTTCCATTATAAAAATAAATGATTGATTTTCAACGATAATTTTGTTCTATAGATATAAAATATAAATTAACCATATTTATTTTTTTATTTAAATATAAATGGAAGAACTTTGAAAATGGAAGAACTTTGAAAGTTGTTCATTCATGGTAATATTTAGATTTGAAATTTAAAGTCCCTTTTTATATAAAAATGCATTTATAAAGTACCACTAAGTACAGGGACACCCAATATATCCATTGCATGCTTGACTTAATATTCTGCTAATACTAATATTCTATATATCCATTGCATGCTTTACTTAATACGGTGCTAATACTAATAGTCTAAAGTTCGAATGAATAAGTATCAAGCGGTGGCCATGTTCTATAATGAAATGTTCACTCTCCACCATCTTATTAGTGGTCTTGCCCATATCAGAACTAGTTTGTGTCTTCATTACCCTAGAACAAGCAGACACTTGACTTATCTTGGTTACAAAGTGGGAGTTTAGAATGGCATTTCAACTTGGCCAAAAATGTTTATGCAAAAATCAAACGTCAACCACAGAGAATTCAACTAAACAAGTATAGAAATCATTAACACTAAACAAGTTTGGATGCCTCCAACTTTGTTCACCATACCCTAAGAAATTTTCTTGTCTCTAGCCATCCGTCAAGAGTTCCAGTAGAAAGCCACTCTCCACCCTTGACCTTTGGGAATTTCATGAGACCACCTCACCATGATCCAAAGTCTACTGGTTGTCCAAAGTTTAAACCAAAACAAGAAACCCACAACACCATGGCTATCTAGGAAATGGAAAGGCAAGGCAGAAAACCACTATCAATCCAGGTAAATCCCATGCCAATGACAACAAAGAAACCAAATAACCAAATGCATGTACCATGCATCCAAATATTAGCAATGAAATCACACATGCAACTTGTTACCTGCAATGTCTTCTTGTTGTAGTTGCTTTCCAACCTTTCAGTGTGTTCCCTTGCTTTCCTTTTCTTGCCTTCTTGTCCAAGTGCTTCATCTCTCTTCTTTTAGAGATCTATTTATAAAAGTTATCAAAATCTAGACTAACAAAAGCTATGAATTGTTTCTCTGATTCCTTTTTATCATTGATTCCTAGTCTCTTCTTTTCGTTTTTCCTTCTTCATTTTCCTCTAATTTCTCTCTAATTTCCCTTGCATGCATTTTTGTGTCTCTTCATCTTCCTTTTCTCCTATTTTCATTTAGTTTTCATATTAAATATCCATTTATTTCCTCTTTTCATTTACCAGTTTTCATGGACATTAATTAACCACAAGAGATGCCCACTATAGTGTGTTTCCCACCATTCAACTTGGAGTACATGTCCCATGACCTTGGTCTTATTTTATTTACATAAAAATTCAACTCGGGGTTGTTACAAACGACATCTCGAAAAGAATTTCAAGAAGGTGCAGCTAAAAATAGTGAGGGTTCCTCCCCGTCCTTCCACTCACAATTCATTTCCCACTAGTCCTTGAAATGAGGGGTGGCTTTGAGGAGTGCAAAAGTAATATTTTCCTTATTAGAAAAATTATGGACCGAATAATATCCTTCCAAAAGCTTTAACCGTCTATATAGGGCATCTATGTCTATCTAGCATTCAAACATAGGAATTTCAAATTTAACTTGTACCTTAAAGTGGGTGACACCTCTGAAGTGACTATTGGATGAATATGCTTTGCTCGCTGATAGCTACTGGAGGATCTAGGAAAATTTGTCCATCATCTTGTTCTTTTGTTGCTCAAGGGCCTCTTCGAGCACAATTTTGAAAGGAACTCCTACTCCATTGTCTTTATTTTCTTCCCCCATGAGAGTTTGCCAAGGTCGATGAGGTTGGTCTTGTAAGGGTTCAACCAGTTCATGTCCCAACTCCTTCAACCTCGACCTTGTTGGGGACATGCACAGAAAAACGGAGAAAGAGCAGGCTGCTCCAATACCATTGATCTAGATTTATGAAAGAACAAAATAAAATATAGATTTAAACAAAACACAAAGATACAATGAATCATAAATTTAACTAATAAATAACAACTACTGAAAATTGTTTACATGTAGTAAAGAAACAAACTAACTCGGGCGATGGTAGCCTATCTCTGAGAAGAGATGTGATGACTACATGCCTTCTAGGTTATGTTACAATGAGGCTTGGAGGCCTTTTTATCATAAAAAAAAAATGGAAAACCATAAACATCCAAAAACCTAACCCTAGGAGATGAAGCGCCAAAATCTTGTGGGCCCTGCTGGGGTTAGTTGGAATGCCAACTTTCTGGGGTCGTAACTTTGGCATACGATCTCTATTTTGCACACATGATACCTTGTTAAAAATATCTATCTGAAGACAATGACTTATGACTATAAATGGATGGTTGTTGGCCTCTTGTTTTCCTGTTTATCAAGGAAACACTGTTTAGGGCCTCAAAACAGCTTTGAAAGTTCACGACTCAAAAAATTGCCAAAAATAAGAAATTGTCAAAATAGGAAAATGTGTTGGAAATTTTGAAAATAAAGGGAAATAGTGTTGGGGGTCCAAGTGGAATAGGCGGGTGGCCACCAATATCCACTTAGATTAAAAATAGGGCCCACAATTCTTGCAATTGAAGAAGGTCAACTAAAGGGGTTTAATGCTTTAGGGGCCATGATGGCAATGGTAGTCATGCTGGAATTTGGCGACAATCAAAATATTGTTTTGAACTTTATCACAGAGCCTCTTGTCCTTAAACGTCATTTGGAGTATATATAATGTAGAATTCAATGGTTTGGGCTTGGAATCCAAGAGAGATTACAAGCATAGAGGTTTTAGAAAAGAGATAGATGCCTACATGCATCAACGATCTACCTAACCATGATTTCCTTCTCAATCCAACATTTTCAGTTGTAGAATGTGAGTATGTGGAAAAAGGTTCAAAGTCAAGAATGTTAGTACAAAATGCCTTCACACAAACCCATTTTGTGTGTTCTCTCTGGTTAACCAAGGTTGACAATGGGTAAGGTGAGAATGATGTCAATGGTTAACTATAGAGATGTTGAACGTAATCGTCATTGTTAATCATGGTTGAACACGAAGTCTATATTAACTTTTGTTGACCAAGTCAATTGTGATTAACATGTACTAATTTGGATATCAATATGTTAATATGCTAATGTATAGCTTAATATCTTAATGTGTAGATAAATATATTATTAATATATAAAAATTAATATTATTAATAAATCTTAAACATTATTAATAAATAATCAATACACTTTAATATTAATATTACCAACTTTATTAAACCCACATTAATGTTAGGTTGTTAACTTTAATTTTAATATTAATATTAATACTAGCCTTTATTTTGATTTTGACCGTAATATTAATATTCATTTTTATATTATTTTAATTTTAATTTTAATGTTATGGACATCCAGTATTGTTGAGAAATTGTAGAGGATCACCCACCATTCTAATCCTGAATATTTTTGGCACGTTATTCATGTTGTAGGGCACAACCAACTACTTAAAATAACTTCCTCAATCTTGAAGGTTATATTGTATGCATTAGTTGTTTCAACTTGGAAATATTCCTCAATCTTGAAGGTTATATTGTATGCATTAGTTGTTTCAACTTGGAAATATTCCCACTTAAAATTATTCTTGTTAAAAACTTAGTGTCACTTGGTTACAGAGAGGGAGTTTCAAATGACATTTCAACTTTGCCAAAAATGTTATATGCAAACTCAACCATCTCTCAACCAGTGGAGGAGGTTGAAGACTTACCTCGAAAATAAGGCTCTCCCAAGCAACGTCAAAGTCGGCACCGCACAATTCACCCTCTGGGCTCACTTTGTGATGCGCGGGCACTAAGTTGGGATGACCCTCTGCACATAAAAACATGACACCACCACTTGCCATTTCATGACCTCGAGCGCCAAAGAATTGCTCTACATACTCTTTGGCTATTTCTGCGTTGTTCCCATTAATCCACACCTTTTCCATGTCGCATGCAAACGAACCTTCATGCTTCACCATGGCAGGAACCTGCAATTACAGGGAACGAATTTATAATAGAAGTTGGTTATTATTAAATAGCCAACATAGCATAGACTGGGCTGTTAATTTAACTGAGAAAGTCAATGCAGTGCCATAATAGAAGGACAGATGAACATTGCCACGAGGAAGCAATATGTTGTAGAATGATCAAGGCACTCCTGTCGTATAGTAGTCCGATTTCTGTTTATTTAACGTGAAAAATCCATTAAAATCATTGGAGAACACCTGGAGCTCAGTAAGTGCTGAACATCACTCAACGCACATGCTTTTGAATGTTTGCACCATGAAATCAAGTTCGGAGACCACGTTTACTCCAGTCGCCCAACCCAAGTCTGCCATTCATATCACGTCAAGGTTTTGAATGGGAAACGACTTAATTAATTGGGAAAAAGCAGGTTGAACGACCTTGAAAATAGATCCTTCGGGTGGAATTGTGGGCATAACTATTGTCCCTGTTTTGTTTTCTGAAGTCATGTGTAGGAGTCGTGTCTGGTGAATATGAGGAAGAGTAGAATGAAAAGAAGGGATAGACTAATGAAATGAACAAACATATATTAAATTATTTGAATTTTCTATTAGATTTTATGAAACTGACCGGATTAAGGTTTGAGATAAATTTTAATCTTATTAATTACTAATAATGTAAATTATATGTTAATTTTTTTTTTTTTAAAGAAAAATAAAATATAGTGAGAAACCAATTTCAATATAAAAAATCTTATTGATGAAAATAGAAGTTTTAGTTTTAATCTTACTATCCATACATGTTTAAAAAATTAATATTGTGTTTTAAAAAGTTTAATCTATATTATTATTATTGTTTTGTTTGCTAAGTTGTGTATTAAGATCACTGCACCACTCAAATTTTGGCCTAATTTTTAATATGGTTGGATTTTTTTCTATGAAGTTAGGAACTAATGACTTTCACATCATGGAGTGCCCCATTACCATCTATTCTACACCCGTGGGCTAACCTATACTACTATTATTAAAAGTGAGGTAATTCAATAAAAATTTCAATCTTATGGCACACAAAATGCTTTAAAAATTAGTATAACTTTCTTTATTATAAAAGCATAAAATTAGTAAAGGTAAGGCACTTAGGCAAAAATTGTAGTATCAGTACACACAAATGTTTTTATAATTTTTTGGCTTTAAAAATTATTTAGTCAACAAAAACTCAACAAAAATTGAAGTCTTTTTTTCTTTACAAATTAGTTAATCCATAATATGTAAGAGCAATTCAATAGTCAATAGCCTAAATAATGAAGTAATATGTTCCTTGAGATTCCAAATTCAAACTTCTCCAATAAATCGTAGAAGTCTTAATTAAAAAATAATCCACATTTATTTTAATTTTCACTTTTAACCAACATTAAATTCTTATATACTATAACCACCAAACATACATATTAATTATACACTTAATATAATTATTATCTTTTTATCAAATATGTTTAAAATTGAATTTTGAATTTAACTCTTTTTTTTTTTCTAGAAAGTAGGTAAATAATTGTAGAATTGAGGCTTCTGTGATCCATCATAGTTATAAGAAGAATTTCTGCGTAAATCACATAAAGAAAGATCTTTATCGATGCGTTTCGAACTAACTAGTGTGGTTCATCGTGGTCGACAAAGATCTTTCTTTATGTGATTTACGGCGAAATTTTTCTTATAACTAGGTAAATAATTGTTTTAAAAATTTATAAAATTTAAACAAAATTGTAATATCTTATTGGAAATTCAGGGAAATTAATAAATAAATTTAAAATGTTTTATTGAGCCATTAAATTTCTATATTTTCTTGTTGTTTAATAATATCTTGACTAATAATTACATATTGCATTTATAATTTAATATTTTGGCAAGTT
>APFE030222411.1:47154-58953 GCA_000404065.3 Pinus taeda
AAAACAAAATATTAAATTAATATAAAACTAATTACAAAGACTTGAAAATTTTCATTATCGCATTTTTAATTATATTAATAAATTTGATCTACCATTTAAACTCAATGGTGAACATGGAGAATATTGACCACACTAGCAGATGCACAAGACCATGTGATGGCCGGCTGCAACCAATAAAGAGGTCTACACATCTATTTCCTAATGCACAGACAAGATGATAGCTCTCTGGCACTAAGTAAACAGAAACCTGCATAACACATTCAATGATACATACTAGACTTCAACATAGAGGTGGGATGACAGCCCCTCTAATGCTAAATATCAAAAGCACATGAACAAATACATAACAAGCACAACCTGGAACAAAGTAGAAATGGGAAGTGAGCAATTAACAGAAAAAGAAGCTTGTATTAGCTGAAAATGAAGACCAGACGCTGCAAGTATCAAAGTAGTTACAGTCTCCAGAAGTTGAACCTTACATCAAAACAACAACCATCAACCCTCATTACATCTATGTTCTGGGTATATATAGAGTTTGTTTACAAAAATGCTCTGCTACTCTAGGCGTGGAGGGGTCATAATTGACCACCAACCACTTTAACTGTCTAAAAGAGTCTTTGCTACAATCTGCTTATTTCCATGAATGAATTTGACGTCCTCTGGTGCTCTGTTGTCCTTCCTGAATAGGTGGAGTGTAACATGAAACGAGCTCCATAACTGATAAATGCATTTAACTGCTCGAGGCTTGTCCTTTTCCTTCTCGGCCATCCTGCCTGTTGAATGTGGTGGTTTGTTGCGTTGTACTGCTCCATGACTACTTTATCAGTTTGGGATGAGCTGCATGTGCTGTGTTGTCTCCTTTCCCCTTCCAGCCTTATGGCTATTCGAGCTTCTTCTTTCCCTTTAAAATGTTTAATAATGAGCATTTTTTGTTTTACACAGAAAACACTGAAATATTGTAAATCCCATGCATTCTGCTTCTTTTGGAATTCAGAAGTCCTCAAACGTGATTAATTCCTTTATTGGGTCCGCCCTTTAGGTCGCTGTCGTATCGCACTCGGCTGATTCCCTCGCTTCCTTTTGTATTTGGAAATTCATAAAAACGCTAGAAAACATGAAAAACATTGCCTTTGGCGGACTTCAAAATATATATATTTCGCTTCCCGGACCCTTTTAGGTCTGGGCTTCATCGCTATCGGCGCTTGCCCAAGGCTCCTTTGTATCTCATTGTATAACAAAAATACACAAAAAATGCAATAAAAAAAGCTTTGGCGAGAACTTGAAATTTTATAGGAAATCATTTATAATGCCATCGGGTCACATGCATGTATATGTAAAGGCCCTGCCCCTTGGTTTTCCCGATTGTGATCCGCTGATTTGATCATCGGCGATCGCTGATCGGTGGTGTCTTATGCCGATTGCCACTGCTTGCCTGTGCCGATAACCTCTGCCAATGCGATCTGCCGATGTGATTTGGGTCGTTGATTCGGGGGCGCGATCGATGGTCCTCGTTTAATCGCCGATCACCATTGTCATCGCCCCATGTCTGCGCCGATGCAACCTGTCGATTAGATCTGGACCATTTGTTGGCCAGATCGAACGGTTGTCGTGCGACCATTGTTTAAGCCTGCGCCTGTGGGTTTTTTCATGGTTTTAGAGTGTTTCAGGACTCTTGATAGTGTATTGCCAACCTTCCAAGGGCTCTCCTCCCTCGTTTGTTTCGATCGATGGATGATCTTAAGCACTTTTGAAGACTTAGGGAGTGCCTTTGGAGCATACTTGGGTCCTTTGGGATGATTCTTAAGCAAATTTGGAGACTTTTAGAATAGATATGGATCCAATTTTGGGCCCTCTGTTCATTGCATAGTAGAGCTAACACTGTCTCCTTCTGGGGATGAGATCCTCCCTGCGAGGTCTCAAGAACCTGCAGATCATTGCCTTTCTGATGAAAACAAATTAGCAAAATTTCCTAGTGTTTCATTGGGCATGGAGTTTACTTTGCTTACACTATACTGATAAAACAAAATATTTACAACTTTAAGGCCAAAAGACCTTAAACAACATAAATTTTCAGAAAACGCCCATTAACTAGGCCATCAAAAACTGCTTCTCCTCCCATACTTTTCAGTATGAAGGTATTGTTCCCTTGAATTTGAGAAATGATAAAAGGCCCTGTCCAGAAAGCATCAAAATTCCCATGGTTGCTTTTCTTTTCTTTCAGTGCATCCCACTTCAGAACCAAGTCTCCAACTTGAAAATTATCTGATTTTGTCTTCTTGTCAAAAGCTTCCTTGATCTTTTTATGATGTGTTGCAGACTTTTCAACTAGATGTTCTCTGATTTGGTGTACCTATGCTAAATCAGTTATCCTTTTTGCCATGTCTTCTTCCTCATTCTATTCTGGTTGCAGGAACTTTGCCACAGGGAGGATTAACTGAATTGGGAATATAGCTTCAGTGCCATATACCAACCTGAATGGAGAATTTCCTGTGGATTTCTTGATGGTCACTCTGTCAGCCCATAGTGCATATCTGAGCTTAGAATCCCAATTCTTTTTTTTGTCCTCCAACAGCTTTTTAATTATCCTAATCAGGCTTTTGTTTGAGGATTCTGCTAGACCATTGCCTTGAGGATAATATGAGGTGGAATGAACCAGTTTAATGCCCATTGAATCACACATATCCACCAATTATTTTTCCCTGAAGGCTGCTGCATTGTATGTGACTAATTTATGTGGACAACCAAATCTGGTAAAGATATGCTCTGTCAAAAACTTCATGACCACATTATGATCAACCTTTTTGGTCGGGATTGCTTCAATCCATTTAGTGAAGTAGTCAGTGGCTACTAGGATCCATCTGTACTGGCCATTGGAATGTGGATTGATTTCTCCAATGAAATCCAAGCCCCACTGCTGAAAAGGTCCTTTTGCATGTATTGGTTTTAAGGGCAAGGACTTCAACTGCTATTTCCCTTCAAATCTTTGGCACCTATAACAAGATTTAACAAATGAAAAAACATTAGAAAATAAGGTGGGCCAATAGTACCAAGCTCTGAGGATCTTGTGGGCTGTAGTTTTCCAGTAATGGTGTCCTCCACACATGTTGGAATGAAACTGCTGCATAACTTCCATAGACTATTCTTTGTCTAGACACCTCAAAAGCATTCCAGATGGATCCCTCCAATAGAGAAGATTTTCATTAATGCAATATTTTGCTGCCCTGAGTTTAATCATTCTGGCTTCACTTGTGCTTAAGCCTAGAGGGATTTCTAATTTCAGCAAGAAATTGGCTATTGCAGAATACCAATCACAAGAAGCAAGATTTTCTGACAATGACTACTTTTCTCCTGGTTCAGCTGCTTCCTCTTCTTCTGTTTGACCATTTTCTACGTCTACGCTTATGAGATTTATGTTCAATGTTCTGCAATTTTCTTCGGCTAGCCTGGCAAGACCCTGACCTCTGACAAGCTTGGTGGGCTTCAGTTCTATATTAAATTCAACCAACTTTACAATCCATTTAGCCCTTCTTCCATTAGCATCAGACTATGTTAGGACATATTTTATTGAAGTAGAGGGCACATATGCAATTATCTTGGAATGCAGAATGTAAACTCTGAAAGCTTTCAAATATTTGATAAGAGCATATGCTTGTTTTTCAATGATATCATACCTCAGCTCAGCGTCCCTTAAGGTTTTGCTGAAGAATGCCACTGGATGCTCTGAGCCTTCTTCATCTGCTTGCAATAAAACTGCTGCAATGGTGTCATTAGAGGCAAAAGAAAATATATGAAACTCCTTGCTGTAATCTGGGCTAATTAAAGTGGGAGCCTCCATAATAGATTTTTTAATGGAATCAAAGGATTTTCTAGCTGCATCAGTCCATCTGATTTCCGACCCCTTCTTCAACATGGAGGTAATATGCTTCACCAATTCTGCAAAATTTGGTATAAACCTCCTCACAAAATTAATCTTACCTAGAAAGGACTGGATGTCCTTCTTTGATCTTGGGACAGACAAAGTATGTATTTCTCTTACACTTTCTGGGTCAATTCAGACACCTGGAGCAGAAACAACATGTCCCAATAGCTTGCCTTCCTCTAAAGCAAACTGTGATTTTTTAGGATTAACTGAAATCCCAAACCTTCTGCACTTTAGAAATACGTTTTTCAAATGCTGCAAATGATCTTGATGGCTACTGGAGTATATTGTTATGTCATCAAGGTAGATAATGACAAATTTATCCTTCTCTCCCACAAATGCTATATGCATAGCTCTCTAAAATGTGGCTCCAGAATTCATCAACACAAAAGACATCTTGGAATACATAAAAGTGCCCCAACGAGTGGTGAATGCAATCTTCTCTTGATCATCTGGATGCACGACAACATGATTATACCTTGAAAATCCATCCAAGAAAGACATCACTTTGGCTCCTGAGACTTTCTGCAGCAAATGCTCCATTTTGGGTAGAGGATAGTTGTCTTTCTTTGAGCACTTGTTTAAGTTTCTGAAATCAACACAGAGTCTGATTTCTCCACTTTTCTTCCTCACTACAACCAAGTTGGCTACCCATTTTGAATATCTGAGAGGGACTATGATTTTGGTAGCCAATAGTTTTTTGATTTCCTTTTCAATCAGAGGAAGGAGCAAAGGATTTATTGGTCTCAGCTTCTGCTTGAAAGGTATGGTGTCTTTCTCTAAAGGAATATGATGCTGGATGATTTTCTTATCATACGTTTTCAGGTCACTATATTCCCAGGCAAAGACATCAACAAAATGCCTCATTAAATCACAATATTCAGAACATTGGTCAGCAGACAGATGCGCGGATAGATTTATGTATTTTGGCTGAACTGGAATTCCTATGTTATGTTTACAGACTGCAAACTGATCTTTATTTTGGGCAACTTTATAGGGCACGTCATTCTGGTCAAACAGTCTTTCTAGAGGAATTAAACCCTTGGGAATATGATTGCTGGGAAGCTGGACAATACTATCATTGCCAATTTTGTTTCTAAGCTGGGATTGAGGGCTTTCTTCCAAGGCTTCATTTTCTTGGTCAATTTGCATTTCAGCGAATTCATCAATGACTTGCAGGAATTGGTTCACTTCATCATCATCTTCAAAAAATTTCCAATGGTGGACATTATCAGGCAAGGATGGTCTGTACTTCATTTGGACTTCATAAACTAGTTTGGGAGGCATGGGAGGGATAAACATGCTTGTAGACACAGTAAGGGAATCAACAAGCTGATTTTTGGCTCTAGGGATATATGAAATACACAAATTATCAAAGGAATCTTTGAGTCTCCATACCTCATCTCTGTATGCTTTCAGCCTTAGGTGCTTCACTTGAAATGTCCTATTTACTTGCTGAATGATCATATCAACATCTCCAAACACCCTTATGCTTTTGATTCCTCTGCCTTTAGCTGCGTTAAGGCCCAATATCAGAGCCTCGTATTCTACTATGTTATTATTGACTTGAAAGGCCAGCTTAAAAGACAACTGTGTGCTTTTTTGTTTCAGAGATATCAACACCACCCTTGCTCCTGCAGTCTCCCTGGAACATGCTCCATCAAATAACATCTCCCAAACCAGACTTCCTTGCTCTGACTCGGCCTGAACTATAGGTTTCTTAAGCTGCATTGAGGCCTTCTGAGACTCTTCCATTTGGAGAATACATGCTCCAAAATCGGTGTCCACATCATAAATGGGATGATTGGAAGGATTCTTCTCATCGCTGATGATGTATGCCAATTGTGCTTATCTGTATAATCTCCTGCTTTCTCCTCCAAAAACTGAGACAATGGCATAAGATAAATCATTCTGCAATGTCCCACCTAGTCTCTTAATCCACCCTCTAGACAACAGCATGCCAAACTTGGGAGGGACATCTGCTACCACAATATCCATCATCATACTCTTCATGGGCAGTTGAGTTAGGGTAATGGCTAAATCTTTAATCAACCCCAGACATTTCACCTTTCTTGAATCAAATGAGAATAAATCATGATATGTTCTGGTGATGTCAAGGCCTAACTCTTCCATGATAGCTTTAGGCATCAGATTGTGGCTAGCCCTTGTATCTAGTAGGAAATTGTGGAGGATTTTGTCATGAATGGTCTAGGAGACATAAAATGATGGAGAATTATCATTAACAGGTTCAGTCATTGGACTTAGCACAACTGCAGGCCTATCATTTTGCAAATTGATAGAGTTAGTGGAGGTTTGCGTGGATCTCAGCTCAAGAGCTTCAAGGATAGGTTTTCTAAGCACTTCACCCTTTACCAACACTACCAGAGGCACAGATATTTTCAAATTATGAACTTCTGATTCAAAGCTGAAAGAGGGAGGTAACTTGTTGGAACTTCTTACCTCTTGAATTGGAGCTTCGAGGATGACTGGATCAACTGTCGGTCTTCTTTGTTTCACATTCTATGACTCTATTTAGACAGCAGCTCTTTAGGCAGGATTATCCTTGACATTATTTGCATTTGACCTCAGGTTATATCTTTTCTGCTCCTCAATTTGTAGAACAACCTCTCTGTCCCACCTTTGACTGTCTTGTTCCTGCAGCAAATATTCCTCATACGTAGCCAAGGTAAAAAATGCAGCACTGCCTTTATCTTCCATGCAATGAATTTCATCCTCATCTTCAATCTATTCCTCCTCCATGACTACATTTTGGAAAGGAGATTTAACTCTTTGATCCTCGTTAGTTTCTTTACCCTTCTGAATGGTTTGCATTTGCTCATTTTCTCTCTTGAATAGATTTGGGTTTCTTGGAGAAAATGTGTTTGGAAACCTTGACTTCCCAGAGTTCTGCTCAACCTCCAGCTTAGATATTTTAGCAGCTAATGACTCGATCATCCTAGTCATTTTATCAAATTTGGGATCAGAAGATGAGACAGAGGAAGAAGAAGCCTCACCTCTCTGCTTCCTTCTGTCAGCATGACTTCTAAGTTTTTCTTCAGCCATAATATTAGATTCTACTTCTAGGGCTGCATCCTGCATGTCAGCCAGAGTAGCGCATCTGCTTTCTCTCAATAGAAAATAGAAATCAGAGTCAAAGGCACTGGCATAGGCAAGTTTGGCAGAGGTGGGGGTAGGCTTTACTTCAGCTGGTATCTTACTATACGTACGATTGAATCTTTTATTAAAATCAGGTAATGATTCCCCATTTTCCCTCTTTAGGTTACCAAACTCAGTGTGGTAATACAACAAGTCCTTTTTATCTTCCTAGTGCTTCAAAAATGCTTCATCTAAGGCTTCAATATCAGGAATAAATCTAGGGGTCAACTCTTTGAATCACTTTCTAGCCTCTTCATCAAGGCTCTAGACAAAAACTCTCATCCACACATCATTTTCACTGATGTGTAAGTTATCAACATAACTGTAAAAAGGCTCAAGATGTTCTTCTGCTGTTACTCCCTCTGTACCAGTAAACTTAGGCATGTATTTCTGATATTCTCCCATAGGCATGGGATTCAAAGGAACAGGCAAGACCAAAGGTCCATATCTAGTAGCAATAATTCTTTCTATCTTCGTAAGTGCTTGTTGGCCTGCCATGACTAGGGTAGGTGAAAGGGTACTGGTAGATTGAGTAGTATGAAACAATGAAGTGGATGACAGAGATAAGGGGATGTTATGGACTATATGGGACACTTTCTTTGGACTAAGATCCTAAGGGGAACTAAATGAGCAAGGAGCTTTATAAATCTCTGCAGCTGATTCTTCACTATGAGTACTAGGTTCTAGATCCTCAAACTGTGTATCTTCAACTAAAAACTTCTCATGCAGAGACAAATAAGATTTCTTAGGCTTACCTGATCCTGATGCTCCTTTTTGTGATGTTTTCTTTGGGTTAACAATATTCTTAGGGTCAGGCACTGGAACAACTAGTGATTTCTAAGGATTTCTTCAAGTGTGTCTCACGAACTGAGCCAAGACTAAAATGTGGAGTCCCCAAAGGTTGGTCTTCCTCCAGTGGAGTCGCCAGATAGCTGATTACAACCAAAAATGTGTCCAGACTTTGTCTATCATCAAAATTTGGAACTGTGTCGTTCTCCGAGGGAAGCTGAGCTTCAATCTCCTCTCCTCGGCAACGACACCAATTAATGTTATCACCCCAAAAAACTTTCCTAGATTGTATCTCAGAGATGCTCGGGAACATTACAAACTCAACATGATGTTGGAAATGGATGAATGGAAGGAATGATGCTTGTCCAAGCCAGATAACCACTTCTACTTTGTTTAACTCCAGACATGGGTGAACCACCCCAGACTACAAGGATTTAGATCACCAATTACTCACAGTTTAAGAATTAGGTGAACATGGAGAATACTGACCACACCAGTAGATGCACAAGACCATGTGATGGCTGGCTACAACCAGTAAAGAGGTCTGCAAATCTATTTCCTAATGCACAGAAAGGATGACAGCTCTCTGGCACTAAGTAAACAGAAACCTGCATAACACATTCAATGATACATACTAGACTTCAACATAGAGGTGGGATGACAGCCCCTCTAATGCTAAATATCAAGAGCACATGAACAAATGCATAACAGGCACAACTTGGAACAGAGTAGAAATGGAAAGTGAGCAATTAACAACAAAAGAAGCTTGTATTAGCTAACAATGAAGACCAGACACTGCAAGTATCAAAGTAGTTACAGTCTCCAGAAGTTGAACCTTACATCAAAACAACAACCATCAACCCTTATTACATCTGTGTTCTGGGTATATATAGAGTTTGTTTACAAAAATGCTCTGCTACTCTAGGCGTGGAGGTGTCATAATTGACCACCAACCGCTTTAATTGTCTGAAAGAGTCTATGCTACAATCTGCTTATTTCCATGAATGAATTTGACATCCTCTAGTGCTCTGCTGTCCTTCCTGAACAGGTGGAGTATAATGTGAAACGAGCTCCATAACTGATAAATGCATTTAATTGCTCGAGGCTTGTCCTTTTCCTTCTCAGCCATCCTGCTTGTTGAATGCGGTGGTTTGTTGCGCTGTACTACTCCATAACTGCTTTGTCGGTTTGGGATGAGCTGTGTGTGCTATGCTGTCGCCTTTCCCCTTCCAGCCTTATGGCTATTCGGGCTTTTGCTTTCCCTTTAAAATGTTTAATAATGAGCATTTTCTGTTTTACACAGAAAACACTGTAATACTGTAAATCTCGCCCATTCTGCTTCTTTTGGAATTCAGAAGTCCCCAAGCATGATTAATTCCTTTATCGGGTCCGCCCTTCAGGTCGCTATCACATATCGCACTCAGTCGATTCCCTTGCTTCCCTTTGTATTTGGAAATTCATAAAAACGCTGGAAAACATGAAAAATTGCCTTTGGTGGACTTCAAAAAATATATATTTCGCTTCCCGGACCCTTTCGGGTCCTGACTTCATCGCTATCGGCGCTCGCCTAAGGCTCCTTTGTATTTCGTTGTATAACAAAATACACGAAAAATGCAATAAACAAGGCTTTGCCGCAGACCTGAAATTTTATAGGAAATCATTTATAACACCATCGGGTTCGAACCATCAGGTCGCATGCATGTATATGTAAAGGCCCTGCCCCTTAGTTTTCCCGATTGTGATCCACCGATCCGATCATTGGCGATCGCTGATTGGCGGTGTCTTGCACCAATTGCCACTGCCTGCCTGTGTTGATAACCTCTGCCGATGCGATCCGTTAATGTGATTTGGGTCGTTGATCTGGAGACGCGATCGACGGTCCTCATTTAATCGTCGATCACCATTGCCATCGCCCCATGTCTGCGCTGATTTGCCTTCGCCGATGCGACCTGCCGATTAGATTTGGACCATTGATAAGCCAGATCGAATGGCTGTCATTCGATCATTGTTTAAGCCTGCGCCTGTGGGTTTTTTCATGGTTTTAGAGTGTTTCAAGCCTCTTGATAGTGTATTGCCGACCTTCCAAGGGCTCTCCTCCCTTGTTTGTTTCGATCGATGGATGATCTTAAGCACTTTTGAAGACTTAGGGAGTACCGTTGGAGCATACTTGGGTCCTTTGGGATGATTCTTAAGAAAATTTGGAGACTTTTAGAATAGATATGGATCCAATTTTGGGCCTTTTGTTCGTTGCATAGCAGAGCTAGCAAGACCTTTGCATCATTGCTTATGAAGTTCGTGCTGAGAGTCGATCACCTTGTGGAGGCTGTGCATAAGCTTGGAGTTCTTACAAAGCTTAAATTTAAAAAAAACATAACATCTTCCTCTTGCATAAACCATGCATTGAGTTGAATGAGTCTGAAGGAAGAGGAAAAAATCCCCAATAGAGATGAAGATGTCAACGTTCTAGAGTTAGTCAACATGCCTTTCGTTGTTACTAAGGGGTGCTGCAATGCACAATTTTACAATTCTAAAAATTTCTCTTCTTCAGCACACCTTTCACTATGTATCCACCTGTGTTGATCCCATATATCAAAATTGACTAACCAATCTCGTTGGCAGTTCACACTCCCTGCCAATAGTTCCACAGTTCAACAGTTTCTCGGGGTAGAATTCGACTCTCGACCCTGACCTCTCCGTGGCCCCTCACTATGGCACTTAATGACCCCTCCATGGCCTCTTTCACACTGCAAATCTTATACTTTCAGCCTGCAAGGGACATCCAACACGGGCAACTTCTAGTTCAATGCATCATCACCCTTCAAGTCAGCTTGTAATAACCGTGTTATTGTCTAAATTTGCCTCAGCAGACACAACAGGCCAAGAAGATTCCTCAAAACTTGGATTGGCCTTTAAAACAACTCAAAATATACCAGACTCAGTTCGAGCCTAGAAAGGTCGCTACTACAAATAAGGATTGACAAAAGACGTTTTCACAAGCATTCAGATCAACTCTTTGATAATGATGCATGTGTGGCTACTGATCTGGCTTCACGAAGGTGGCTTGACACTACTTCCTCACGTAGTTAATCTGTTGCTTCCACATTAACAGTCAACGCAACAGTGATAGGATTAATCTCAACCTCATCACAGTGATAGGCAGTGATCTTCGATCTACCACTAAAAACAGTAAGAAAAAAAATGGAGTCTCGACTTTATTTTTTCGGAGTGACAACGCTTCTTCTATGTGCTTCTGTCACACACACAATTCTCTAGTTCTGATGTTACAACTTCGCCAATTAGATTCAAAGCCTAACCTCACAACCTTCACTCTGATACCAACTAAAAATAGGAAGACAAACAGGTGAATGAAATTTGCAATCTTCAGATGAGGAGCCCCTGAAGTTGCCACAACGCTGACTTTCTCATTAAGTTGACAAATCAAACAATACATGTCTTATACAGATACATTTAGTTAGAGAGATGAAACAACTTCTTAAAAAATAAGATCTAATTCCTAATTAGAACCAAAATCAAAACAACCTTATATTCATTTCTCCATTATTTTCAAGTATTATCTTTCTATCAAATTAGTTTAAAACTGAATTATAAATTTAACTTTTTTAGATACATAATTTTGTAAGGATTCATAAAATTTAAGAAAAATTCTAATATTCTATTAGAAATTCACGGAAATGAAATGACTAAACTTAATAAATAAATTTAAAATGCTTTATTAAGCTATTGAATTTCTATATAAACTTAAAATGCTTTATTAAGCTATTGAGTTTCTATATAGATTTAAAATGCTTTATTAAGCTATTTAATTTCTATATAGATTTAAAATGTTTTATTAAGCTATTAAATTTCTATATAAATTTAAAATGTTTTATTAAGCTATTGAATTTCTATATAAACTTAAAATGCTTTATTAAGCT